>LNAC01001495.1:38155-172364 GCA_002007465.1 Ailurus styani | reverse complement strand
ACCAAAAACAAACAAAAAAAAACCCCAAAACACAAAATCATACAAAAACTAAACAAAAATGAATACAACAAAATCCTATATCTATATTATCTATTTCTGTTTCTATAGCTATGTCTGTCTATGACTCTATCTCTATCTCTGTCTCTATCTATTAGATTGGTGAATTGAACACACCCTAAAAGTATCCAAAAAATAAGGTTAAACACAATGAAGGGATAAAATATGATTATAACAATGAAAATTTTTAAAAAAAGAATAAAAAGTGTTGATATGATATAAGAGTTAAGAACGTTAAAATAGGAAAAGGGAAAAATTTTAAAAGAAAAAAGTAAGAAAAAATTTCAAAGAGAAAAAAAAATCAATGAACTTTGAACGACTGAAGAATCATGGGGAAAAAGCCATGAATTGTCTCCGTTGCTTTTCCGTAGTTTTGGGGTTCTGCAATGCTTAGCAGTCTTGAACTTGACTTTGACTGGATGGTTTGTTTTTGTTTTTGTTTTTGTTTTTCCCTTGGTCTTCTGGGGGAGGGGCCTGTTGCTGTGATTCTCAAGTGTCTCTGCCCAAGGCGGATTCCCACCGCCCTCGCCAGGGGCCAGGCTAAGTAATCAGCTCGGGTTCGCTCTTGGGAGCTTTTGTTCCCTGAACGCTTTCCGTACCTCGTTGGAGGATGGGACTGAAAATGGCGGCTCCCAGTCTCTGACCCAGTGGAGCAGAGAGCCTGGGGCCTCAGCCCTCAGCGCGCCTCAGAGAAAAGCAGTCCCTCCCGTCTCCTGGTCTTCGGCCGCGTTCCGAGCTCACCCGGCCTGTGACCGAGTGTCTCTGTCTCTGGCGCGGCCCCGTTTAGAATCTCCGAACCTGGCAGATTCCTGCAGCCACTCCCGCACCGCTGCTCCCAGAGGAGGAAGGTGAGTCTCTACGGGTTTGCCGCCCGTGGGGTCCCCGCTCACAGAGCCGTGGCCCGGCTGCGCTTCAGATCACAGCCCAAGGTAACCCCGAGCTGAGAGACACCTCAGCTCAGCTCCGTCTCTCCCACCGGCTTCTCTCTGAGACCTGGGAGCTCGGTCGCGCTCAGACACCCCTGGTCTTTTTGTGTCCCCGTGGGTCCTGAGACCACACTGTCCCTGCAGGGCCTTCACCCCCCGCTTGGTCTCTGGGGTGACGTCCCTCAGTGGAGCTGATGTCTAACAGTTCCTAGTCTGTGCTCCGCTGCTCGCTCCCCTTGCCGGCAGCCGGCCCCTCCCCCTGGGTCTGTCCTCCCATCGCCTCAGATTCACTTCTCCTCACGGCCTACCTTCCAGAAGGCGGTCGATTTTCTGTTCCTAGAATTGCTGCTCTTTTTCTCTTCGATCTCCTGTAGAATTTGTAGGTGTTCAGAATAGTTTGATAGCTATCTGGGTGAGTTCCTGGGACCTGATGATAATCGGTCTCCTACTCCTCCTCCGCCATCTTGCCGCTCCTCTGTTCAGCTTTAATAGATTCTGCAAAACAGACGTTCTGCATCTGGATTGCTTGGACTCTATTTCCTGTATACATTTCACATATATTTCACCTGTAATTTCCCATATTTTCTGTCTCAGGCATAGCTTCAGGCATCTCAGGTGCTGTGGCATAGGCCACTGTATAGTTAATTGAGACACTGAGTTGCCATCGAAGACAGCAGCATGGAACACTCCCCTCTTCCAATTTCTTTGAAGGAAGGGGTAAAATTGGTTAGTCTCTCTCCACCCTCAAAGCCCAGGAAGTGAGGAGTGGTGGGCAAGAGAATTGCTAGTAAGTAAGAGGGTGTCTGGAGATTGGCATTTTCTTTCCTAGTTGCTCTTTGTCATGGTCTTGTTGACCTCCTCTTGCCTGAGAAGGGGAAAGATCAGGAAAGAGGTTTGTGAAGATATGGTGTATGATGATGCAGGGCAGGAAATAAATTTGCGTTTTCAAATATGTACAGAAAATGGATCTGGCTCATTTCCATATACTGCAGAATTGGGACCATGGAGCATAGTTGAAATTTGGAGTTGGAGGCTTGCTGTTCCAGTGGGTGACAAAGAAGTATGCACATCAGAAGAACATGGTATGAGGCCTCCAGCTGGAAAATATGGCTGAATCTCCCAAGGGGCTACAAAACCTGGGCAAATTACTTGGGATAAATTCTTCATCAGTGAACCTTTTGAGCACTGGTTCCCCATATCATGTCTATGGAGAGCAAGCTTGATCAGTGGTGATGATCGAAAGAAAGGAAACATCAGCATTGCCTGGGCTGTTCCACAACCAGACGTCTTTTTCTCTGACCCCTCTGGGGTTAGACTCAAAAGAAAGGAAATTGCAGGGAAGGAGGATGTGCTGTGAAAGGGAGTCCACACATACTCCACTCATACATGTCTGAAGCTGTAAGTCTAGTTGCAAGGTAGGTAAGGGGAAGGTCTATCAAATAAGTGATTGATGACTTAAAAATAAACAGAACTTCATAAACAAAAACATTCTTTTATAATAACTGGAAGGGGCAGCAAATTATGGACTAGGGCAGAGATGATAGTAGGGGTCCTGCTATCCAGTAGAAAGGAGGATTAACGAGAAAAATTAAAGATATTTATTAGAAAAATAAAATATTTCTATGTTTATACCCAAGTGGTTGAGCCTGCTGGATCCAATCCATTACATAATCTGACATTACTTACTTGGCTAATGTCACCTGCACCAAGAAAACAAGGCCTGCATCTGTTTTTGGCCCCCACTATATCCCTATGCTGGGACATAGCAGATGATGATTCAATATTTGGTGAATGGGTAACATGAATGATCTGTTTTTCTCATTACCACTATTTATGTTCTAACTAAAAGATTGCACATACTCTTAATGATAATTAAATATTTTCTGGAGGCAATCATTTGTGAAAGTATAATACCATAACATTCAATTTACAAAATCTTTTGAAAAATATAGCTTTGTGTCTAAAGTTAAAGGAGTAGTTAAAGTACAAATTACAGAGATTCTGCTTTTCAATTAGAAACTAGTATTAGTCGATCTATAACTTTAACTTATTTCCTAAGTTGAGAAAAAACCGGACAGAAAAATGGGACTAGCAAATAAAATAAATACTTTATTTTATATGTCTACAAGCTTCTTTCCAAATTGGTTTACTTTACAATTGGGAACAGATTGGGTTTTTAAAAATTGCCTATTGCTACTCAGTTTGAACTTTAAGGTATTTTTATTACATTGAGAAAGATTTGTTCCAAGAAAATCCAATTACTAATGGCATAAATAGTGGTGGGTTCCAGCCAATACCAGAATGGGCAGTATAATTGGCTAGGCTAAAACTTTTATCTGTTCAAGTTTAGTGTGGTTCAGGAATCTACCTACTTTTGGGGGGGGGTGGAATAATATTTGGGGCATTGAATTACTAAGGCATTAACAGAAGTTTACCCTACAATGATCTTATTTATAAGGTAATTATTTTAATCATATGGCATGGGCTCCAGGATGTTTTTACAGCAAGGTTCATAACAAGTCATTTATATTCACTTTCTTTAATAATCTATTAGGAGCCTATACTAGAACAAACAAGCAACATTTCTTTTTTTATGTTTAATAAACCTTTTATTTTAGAACAATATGGGTGCAAAGAGTTCCCATATACTCTGCACCCAGTTTCCCTATAGTTAACATCTTGCATTGGTATGGTACATTTGCTATAATTAAGGAACCAGTATTGACATATTATTAGTTAAAATCCATAATTTATTCAGATTTCTTTAGTTTATTACCTAATGTCTTCTTTTCTTTCCAAGTTCCCATTCAGGATACTACGTTATGCTATGCTATGTAACGTTACGTTACGTTACGTTACATTTATTTATTTATTTATTTATTTGAGAGAGAGACAGAGAGAGAGCGTATAAGCAGGGGGAGCAGCAGAGGGATCAGGAGAAGTGCCTCTGCACTGAGCAGGGAGCCCTACAGGGGGCTCTATCCCAGGACCCTGGGATCATGACCTGAGCCGAAGGCAGACACTTCAACTGACTGAGCCACCCAGGCACCCCAACACATTACATTTAATTGTCATATCTGCTTAGGCCCTTTTAGCTGTGACAGTTTCTCCAACTTTTCTTGGTTTTGAGGACTCTGACAATTTTGAGGAATATTCATCACGTATTTTGTAGAATATCCCTAGTTTTTTCTTTTTTCTTTTCTTTTTTTTGGGGGGGGGAGAGAAAGCTGCAGGGAGGGACAAAGGGAGAGAGAGAATCTTAAACAGGCTCCATGCCCAGTGCAGAGCCTGATGTAGGGCTTGATCTCATGACCCTGAGACCATGATCTGAGCTGAAATCAAGAATCAGACATTTAACCGACTGAGCCTCTCTGGTGCCCCTCATTTGGGACTTTTCTGATTTCTTTTTAATATGACTAAACTTGGGCGCCTGGGTGGCTCAGTGGGTTAAAGCCTCTGCCTTCAGCTCAGGTCATGATCTCAGGGTCCTGGGATCGAGGCCCATGGAGCAGGAAGCCTGCTTTCTCCTCTCTCTGCCTGCCTCTCTGCCTACTTGTACTCTCTCTCTGTCAAAAAAAAAAATCTTAAAAAAAATAAAAATAAATAAAATCACGACTAAACTAGAGTTAGGTGTTTGGGAGAGGAAGGCCACAGATATAAAGGGCCATTCTCATCAAAACATATCAAAGGTACATACTATCAACATGTCTTACTGCTGTTGATATTGACTGCACCACCTGGTTGATAATAGTATTTTATCAGTTTTCTTTACTGTGAAGTTACTTTCTCCCATTTCTGTATCATACCCTTTGGAAAGAAGTCAGATTTACCTACATTTGAGAGCATCTCATATTTCTTTAAAAATCCAGTTTTATATTAATTTTATTTTGGCATTACCTTCTGGATCATGTCATACATGGGTACACACTTATGTACAAATGTTCATACACAAAATCTCTCTTCTTTCTTGTCTCTACACAAAGAGATCCAAAAAGTTCTACACAGAGAGATCTCAAAGTCAAAATCCTGGCTACCAATAAGCTTCTCTTTATACCAGGAGCTTACCAAAGACTATACATTGAAACCAGAGATTTGAAAGGGAAGGTTTTTTAAAAAAAGTTTTTATTTAAATTCTAGCTAGTTAACATACAGAATAATATTAGTTTCAGGTATACAAAATAGCACACTTCCATACATCACTTGGTGCTCATCACAAGTGCACTCCTTAATCCTGAAATGGAAGTTTCTAAAAATTATTGAGGTACATTCAAAAATGAAACTTAAAGACAGATCTCAGCCATAAAACAAGCCGGTACCTATTGTTTTAATAAACTGTAGACAAAATGATATTAAAATATGGACCCAGCACTCTTCTTTATTAAGGAGTAATGGACTCAGAAAAGCCCAGCTTTTGGAAGCCTCCGAAATGGTTAGTGTGGTTTTTTTTCCACCTTAGAACCGCAGTGATTTGACCTGCTAGCTTCTATTTCCTTTTTTTTTTTAGCTTTAGAAAGAGGTCAAAGTACTTGTAGCTTCTATTTCCATTTGGAAACTGGGTTCAGTACCCAATGAGTCTTGGGGGAGAGAAACATAATTTCTTTCTCAAAGGAGGACACACATTCACCATTTCTTCTTTTTGTTTTTACTGTTAGCAATTACTCAGAATAAAAAAATAGTATTAAAAACAAGAAATAGTAGCAAAAATTCCCTCAAACACAAATAGTTGGTTGGTCTTCACTGAAATGAAAGTAGATAAGTACTTTCATAGCCACATTTCCAAAATTCCAACAGGTGGACTCTCTCAGTCTGATTTTAGAAACACTGTCTGGATTAAATTCTGGATCAAGTTCTTCATTACTTAGGTAGACATAACTAGCAACAGCACTAATTCAAATCTACTGAAGGTCTCTTCCATTTTGGGGGATATGGCCTCTTCTATTCCTGGCTTCTAATCACCTGGGTAAGGAAAGAAATTCCCTTTGGACTTTCAACCCTTAGCTTTGGATATCTGAGCTGACTCAGTCATTTTCCTCATTCCTCCTGAAAGCCTCAGTAGAACTGGCTATTAACCATTCTCCTTTATTTTCTGATATTTTGTTGATAAAAAATGAACCAGTAAAGAGGAAATGTTTGATGATAATCAAGAAAGGGAATACCATGTGGCATTCTATAGGATAAATGTAAATTAATAATTTGTAAATTCTGTAGGAGACGGCTCTGAAGGAAAAAAGAAAAGTTCCTTATCCTTCTGATACAGGAAGAGCTGAGAAGAGTAAAGCATCACACTGTCTAATAGAAATAATATCAAATATTATTATTTCAATAGATAATCAGTATAAAACTATCAATGAAATATTTCACATGTTTCTCTTACTAAGTCTTTGAAATTCAGTGTGCATTTTATACTTATGGCACACCTTAACTCAGATGCTACATTTTCAGTGGTTAAAATAAAATAGTCCGGCTAACACAAAACTTTGTTTAGCACAAAATATTTTACAGTGCTTCAGTTTTTACATTTAAATGAATTAAGCTTAAGCTTTAATGAAATTTAAAAATTTAGTTCTTCAGTTATGCTACACATTTTTTAATAAATATATGTTAAAGATTTTATTTATTTATTTGTCAGAGAGAGAGAGAGGGGGAGAGAGCATGCTCAAGTAGGGGGAGCAGCAGGCAGAGGGAGAAGCAGGCTCCCTGCTGATCAAGGACCCTGATGTGGAACTCAATTCCTGGACCATGAGATCATGACCCGAGCCAAAGGCAGACGCTTAACCATCTGAGCCACCCAAGCATCCCAAGTTATGCTACACACTTGTCAAGTACTCAATAACCACATGTAGCTAGTGGCCACCATACAGGACAATTTAGTTGTTGACACTTTTAAGTTGGATAATGAGAATTCATAAAGGTGCTCCTTACCATATCTGAAAGACAAAAGTTAAGAGTCCTTGTTGAGAGTTAGAGAAAAGCCTGCTGGGATGTGGTAAGGCTCTTATGCAGCCAGAGGTTTAACTGTGTGGTAGAACAACTTATCACTGTGGTTGTGAGATTGCGCTGGCACCACTGGGCAGTACAGGACCAGGAAAAAACCCACAAGGCTGGTTTTCCTGAGACTTGGGAATTCTTAATGAACTTGTGGTACAAGATCAGAGGGTAAGTGAATGTAGGATGAAGGTATAGCAAAATTGGGATTGTGGACCACAATGTAAGGAAATGACTGAAATGAGGCAATCAGGTAAATAGGGAGATGTGAAGGGACAGGAGGGGTAGTGAGGGCAAAGTGGTGGCTCAGTGTTCTGACAGGATAGTAGGGCTGAAGAGTTGGTTTTCATCATGTGATACTATAGTAGGATATTAAAATGGGCTCTTCCAGTTAAACAAGAGTATCAGATATCCTCCTTCACTGTCTAAATTCCTCCACTTGACTCTAGGACAGTGTAAGCCTACTAAGGCCCAGGGACCAACTCTGGCCACCACGCAGTTTTGTAATTAAAGTTTTATTGGAACACAGCCATGTTCATTCATTTCTTTTTGTCTGTAACACACTGCTTTTTCAGAATCACTTTGAGAGCTTAACATATGCTTCCCCAAATTTGGCTGACACAAAGATTAGTTCCTGAAAAATGTCTCATAAGGAAAGCCTAATTGGAGGGTGGCTTTTTAGAGCAAGAGGGAAGGACCATAGTGGCAGTGATATGGACCTGATATAGTGACTGGTCTCCTTTCCCTGTTCCCCAGCTTTATTTTACTATTAAATTTACCATCTGAAAGTATACAACTCAGTGGATTTTAGATTAGTCACAGAGTTGTGCAACTATCACTATTATCTAAATGTGGAATATTTCTATCTCCCAAAAAGAGACCCTGTATCCATTAGCAGTCATTCTCCATCCATTCCTCCCACCCATCAGCTGTAGTTAACCACTAATCTACTTTCTGTATCTATAGATTTGCCCACTTGGGACAGTTCATATAAATGGAATTATACAAAATATTGCCCCCACTTTTTTGGGTCTGGTTTCTTTCACTTAGCATAATGTTTTTAAGGTTTATGGTATAGCATGAATCAGTCCTTCATTACTTTTTATGGCTGAATAATACTTCATTGTGTGGGTATTCCGTATTTGTCTATCCATTCAACAGTCGAGGGATATTTGTTTTTGATGTTACAAATAATGTTATTATGAATATTTGTGTTTCAAGTTTTTGTTTGAAAGTCTGTTTTCATTTCTCCTGAGTATGTATCTGAGTCATATGTAATTTTATGTTTGTCCTTTAAAGGAATTTCCGGACTGTTTGCAAAGCTGCTGTAGCATTGTACAGTTCCACCAACAATGAGAATGCAATGTATGAGAATTCAGATTTCTCCACATCTTTGCCAACACATCTTCTTGTCAATTTTTTTTAACTGTAGCCAGCCTAGTAGGTATTAAGTGGTAACTGATTGTAGTTTTGATTTTCATTACACTAATGATATTAGTGTTGAGCATCTTTTTATGTGTTTATTGGCCATTTGTATATTTTCTTTGAAGAAATGTATTCAAATATTTTTGTCAATTTTAAAAATTGGATAATTTGTCTTTTTATTGTTGATTTATGGATAGCTGTTTTTGAGTTGTCTTAAAGGATTTCTGCCATATGGATCTGTGGAAGAGTGAGAAGGTCAGACCCTCAGAGACCACCAGAAGTTAGAGCCTGAGAGCTATGTTGTGTGAGACCGTAAACAGGAGACATTGCCTTTGCTAAAGGAATGTAGATAAGTCTCCTAAAAATTTGTAAAAGCACTAAAGAGAAAAAGAGCTAGAATTTGGGCATGAAACACAGAGATTTCAGTGGCATCAGTGTAATGAAACTTCTTTTCCTTAAGTCTTTCCCTTCCACCTACCTCACTTTCCTTAGAAGTAAAAATCACTGGCTAATTAACCAGTAACAGGGGAGGAGATAGAGGAAAATAGCTCAAAAAGTAGGGGGTAAAAAGAACTTGAATGGACTAACAGAGTCAAGTTTTGAATTAGATTTCATTGAACTTTTTCACTAAATCAAAGATGAAGTTATTTATTAACACCTAGGAGTAATCAGAAAAAACATGGGATCTGCCTGAAATTTCATTCAGGGATGGGAAAGACTGAATAAGTTCAATGGACTCAAAGACAGTTGTATGAAAATAAACACTAATCTAGTTTATAATGTCACACCTACTGAGTCCAGCTTATTTGATAAACCAGTTATAAGATCTTAGAGCTGGTCAGCACTCAGTATAAGCTTCTTAGGAATGGCTGTGTGTGCATGGATGGTGGGGATGCACCTAGATGGAGTGAATTAGAAAGGATGAAAGGAAGAAAAGTCTGAGGAGCTGAAAGGCCAGGATGTTGGCTGGATGGTCTGGTTTGATATTGTAATCCATATACAGGATGGTAGGGTGTGTGGTAGGAATGAAAACTGAGTTTGACTTCAAGGAAGCTGAAGGATGGCTCTAGACACTATGGATGACAGCCATAGGAATGTTGGGAGAATTCTGTATGGACAGAATAAATGTGATTATTGATAAATGTTTTGGAGCTATAGTCTGGGAGCTTCAGTGAAGAGTCTGCCAACCATATCTTGGCTTGCTTTTGGGATAGACTGGAAGAAAGGAAGACCACTAATTAAGAAACTTGAAGGGGAAAAAAGAAAGTATGTGGACAGTTAATAAAGTTTGAAAAGGAACAATGAAAGAAGTCAGCAAAGGTTGTTAATGGGAAGAAGCAAGGATAAGGGACAAGTTCAAGGGCAGGAATAAGGCTGAAAGGGTAGTAAGAGCAGGGTCTGAAGAGGTCTAAGCAGAGAAGTCAGTGATTTTATGGATGAAGGGTTTGGAGGAAGTAGCAGGCAGACAAGGGAAGTGGGAACAATGAAACTGTTGACAGAAATACTTGGTCTTAAATTTTCCATTATAAAGTTGATATATTGGTGTCATCAACTGTGTCATATGAATAACAACCCCATTAAATTGCACCCCCAAATGTCAAAGCTAAGAAGGACTTGGGGTTTATCTGAATAGTGACTTTTTTATTGTGAAATTCTTCAATTTGAAAAAGGGAATTTCCAGTGGAAATAATAGACTGTAAATTGTTTACTTGGCAAAATACCATTAGACTAAGCTAAGGACTTTCTTACACAAGGATATGATAACAGAAGTTTACCTGCCAAGTGCTTTCAGAATGAGATGGTAGGGAAAATTTCACTGACTTGCAAAGCAAAGAAAAAGCTCTGAAAGACATGATATTAATTATAGATTAAGGAAAACATAGCCATGAAAAAGTAGTAATGAAAATGTTGGCCAATTAATGAACAAACTGGGTGGAAATCAAACAAAAGGCTAGCTGGAATAGTTTTAAGTTGTTAGCCAAAGATTTATCCTTAATATTGGAACAAATTAAGAAAACCATTTCAGGACTTCCTTGTTTGGATTTATTGCCTCTATCTTCCTTCCAGGGTGTATTTGGTGCTCAAAATGAACAGAGAGGAAAAAGGAGCAGAGAGTGATAATTAAAGCACAAAAATTCTTAGATGACATATTATCAAATACATAAGAAGTTTATAAAAATTTCCTCCTGCATTTTTAAGTTTTATTTTCTTCAATCAAGGTGTGCCTACTGAATCTTGATCTTGCATCTAACATTGCAGCAAATGCTATGGATGATTTAGTGAAGGTGAGGCATGATACTTGACTTTATGGAGCCCACACACTCTTAGGAAAACAAGACCAATCATATGTCCACATGTGGTGACATAAAGAGAGGACAATGCAGGAGGCTTTGAAATAAATTACTTAACTAAATGTAATCATGCATATCAACATAAATGAAAAATAACAATTTCATAGTTAAAGCAATTGCTAGATTGTAATAAGATGAAGAATGTTTCTTGCAAGATGTTATTTCATAACAATCGCAAAAAATTTGCCTTGACCATATCTACTAAAGCCAAATTCTAATGCAAACAAAGGTAGGCAATCCATCAGAATTATTTCCTAGAGTTTGCTCCATGGAACAGTAATATCCTGAGATGTTTTGAGAAAAAGGATTCTGTTGTCAAATTTCAGAAATGTGGCATACCCTGTCTCCTTCTTGGGCATTTTTAGTAACATTTGCATGTTAACGGTGCTGAGAAATCCAGCAGCAAAGAACTCATGTTAAAACTATACAATTCTGGCACAATAACAGACGCATAGATCAATAGAACAGAATAGGGAACCCAGAAATGGACCCTCAACTCTACGGTCAACTAATCTTTGACAAAGCAGGAAAGAATATCCAGTGGGAAAAAAAGTCTCTTGAACAAATGGTGTTGGGAAAATTGGACAGCCACATGCAGAAGAATGTAACTGGACCGTTTCCTTACACCATACACAAAAACAGACTCAAAATAGATGAAAGACCTCAATGTGAGACAGGAACCCATCAAAATCCTACAGAAGAACACAGGCAGCAACCTCTTCAACCTTAGCCAAAGCAACTTCTTCCTAGACACATCGCCAAAGGCAAGGGAAACCAAAGCAAAAGTGAACTTTTGGGACATTATCAAGATAAAAAGCTTTTTCACAGCAAAGGAAACAGTCAACAAAACTAAAAGACAACTGATAGAATGGGAGAAGATATTTGCAAATGACATATTAGATAAAGGGCTAGTATCAAAAATCTATAAAGAACTTATCAAACTCAATACCAAAGAACAAATAACCCAATCAATAAATGGGCAGAAGACATGAATAGAGATTTCTCCAAAGAAGACATACAAATGGTCAACAGACACATGAAAAAATGCTCCACATCATTCATCATCAGGGAAATATAAATCAAAACCACAATGAGACACTACCTCATACCAGTCAGAATGGCTAAAATTAACACAGGAAACAACAAATGTTAGTGAGGATGTAGAGAAAGGGAATCCTCTCACACTGTTGGTGGGAATGCAAGCTGGTGCAGTCACTCTGGAAAGCAGTATGGATGTTCTTCAAGAAGTTGAAAATAGAGCTACCCTATGACCCAGCTGTAGTACTACTAGGTAGTTATCCAAAGGATACAATTACAGTGATTCGAAGGGACACATGCACCTCAGTGTTTATAGCAGCAATATCCACAATAGCCACACTATGGAAAGAGCCAAGATGTCCATCAACAGATTAATGGGTAAAGAAGAGGTGATGTGTGTGTGTGTGTGTGTGTGTGTGTGTGTGTGTGTGTAATGGAATATTACTCAGCCATCAAAAAGAGTGAAGTCTTACAATTTGCAATGATGCAGATGGAAGTAGAGGGTATTTTGGTAAGCAAAATAGTCAATCAGAAAAAGGCAAATACCATATGATTTCATTCATATGTGGAATTTAAGAAACAAAACATGAACATAGGGGAAAGGAAGGAAAAATAAAATAAGAGGAAAGCAGAGAGGGAGGCAAATGATGAGACTCTTAACTATAGGGAACAAACGGGGTTGCTGGGTGGTGGTGGGGTGAGGCATTAAAGAGGGCACTTGAGGTAATGAGCACTGGGTGTTGTATGCAACTGATGGATCACTAAATTCTACTTCTGAAACTAATAATACAGTATGTGTTAATTAAACTGAATTTAAATAAAAAATTTTTAAAAAACCCTGTACAACCCTACACATCCTGAACTTATAATTGCTGAACCCCCTTTGGTGGGTTATGCTGTGTTAAAGGGTACACATGAAACACTCAGGATTTGATGACTTGGAAAAGCAAACAAAGTAAAACTAATTTGCACCTGGACAGGGGTTTATTTATCAACATTCTGAATAAAATCCAAGGCCCTACTGGCCTAGCCTCTGCACGAAATCATAGGAAGTGAAAATGCAAATATGACACCAGGTGCCTTGAGGAATAGCATAGACCTTTACTGTTGGGGTTTTATATAGCATACCATGTAGAAGTCTTTCCAATGATTTTCTCTAAATATCTACATTTCATAAATTTCTACATTCATCCAATCATCAAAATATCTCCCCTGCTCTATTTTTATACATGTTTCTTCCACTATCTTGCTGCCCAACTCTTTTTGCTTCTTTCTTCATCTCCACTCTTTTTGACCCATCTTCCAGCTGGTAGTGATTGCTAAGACTTGAGTCCACCTGCTAGCTATATTATTCCATTCTGGGGCAGTTGTGGAACCCAGAAGCTCCAGTCCCCTTGTTTATCTTGCTTTCAGTGGGGGGTATAAGGGGACCCCCTTGACAGTCCCCTTCTCACCTTTACTCTCAAGGCTTTTCTTATGAGGTTTTACAATAGAGCATTTTTAGTGATAAGTTCCCTGTTATCTATCAAAGACAACATTTCTAATTGCATTGAATGTCCCTGATGGTATTTTAATTTTTAAAAGTGCTACAGTTCTTTGTTATATCTGATTAAAGCCAATAGATATTCCTCAGGAATACTGACAAAATTTTGCCAGATTCAGATCTATAAAATAGCTTCTAATCTGTATTTATACTTAGGATTTCCCCCTTTGTACTTCAAAAAGATGATAAATTAACCAGGACAGTGCCTCCTCACTCAAAGCTACAGAAGTAGAAATCAATGATGCTGAAAAATTAAGATAAAACTATAAAGGTGGTTGAGTCCTGGTGCAGGAGATGACGGTACCCCAGAATGGAAGAGGACCTAGTGCCATTGATGCAGAGAGACCAGGAAAACTCCATAACCCATATCCTTTTCCAACCATAAACTTGGTTTTGGAAGACAGTGCAGGCCCAATGACAGGGTGATATCAGGGCAGTATTCAAGTCTGATTGAAATGAAGAAGGGATAGCAAAGATGCCACATACCTCAGCCCCTGGGGATTTCTTCACCCTGACCTTACATCCTATATCCTGACAACTGGATGGGGTGAAAGATGCTTATTTGAGACTTAGCTTATTAAATATGATTTCACATAATGTATATAAAAATTAAGTGACTAAAATAGAAAACCCAGTAATAGAGATGAATTCCAAAGTGCATGCAACTGAAAGGCAACTGATTTCTGTGCATTGACTTTGTATCCTGCCACATTGCTGAGTTGCTGTTTGAGTTCTAGCAATTTTGGGGTGGAGTCTTTTTTCCACATAGAGTATCATGTCATCTTCAAAGAGTGAGAGTTTGACTTCTTTGCCAATTTGAATGCCTTTTATTTCTTTTTATTGTCTGATTGATGAGGCTAGGACTTCTAATACTATGTTGAACAACAGTGGTGAGAGTGGGCATCCCTGTCATGTTCCTGACGTTAGGGGGAAAGCTCTCAGTTTTTCCTCCATTGAGAATGATATTCGCTGTGGGATTTTTGTAGATGGCTTTTATGATATTGAGGTATGTTCCCTCTATTCCTACACTGTGAAGAGTTTTGATCAAGAAAGGATGTTGTATTTTGTTAAATGCTTTTTTTCTGCATCTATTTAGAGGATCGTATGGTTCTTGTCTTTTCTTTTATTAATGTGCTCTATCATGTTGATTGATTTGTGAATGTTGAAGAACCTTGCAGCCCAGGAATAAATCCCACTTAGTCATAGTGAATAATCTTTTTAATGACTATTGGATCCTATTGGCTGAGATCTTGGTAAGTATTTTGGCATCCATGTTCATCAGGGATATTGGTCTGTAATTTTTGTTTTTGGTGATGTCTTTGTCTGGTGTTGCGATCAAGGTATTGCTGGCCTCACAGAAAGTGTATGGAAGTTTTCCCCATTTCTTTCTTTTTTTTTTTTGGAAACAGTTTCAGAAGTATAGGTATTATTTCTTCTTTAATGTTTGGTAGAATTCCCCTGGGAAGCTGTCTGGCCCTGGGGAATTTTTGGGGGGAGATTTTTGATGACTTCTTCAATCTCCTTACTGGTTATGGGTCTGTTCAGGTTTTCTATTTCTTCCTGGTTCAGTTTCGGTAGTTTATATGTGTCTAGGAATGCATCCATTTCTTCCAGATTGTCTAGTTTGCTGATGTATAGTTGCTTATAATATGTTCTTATAATTGTTTGTATTTATTTGGTGTTGGTTTTGATCTCTCCTCTTTCATTCGTGATTTTATTAATTTGGGTCTTTTCTCTTTTCTTTTTGATAAGTCTGGTCAGGGGTTCATCCATCTTATTAATTCTTTCAAAGAAGCAGCTCCTAGTTTCGTTGATCTGTTCTACCATTCTTTTGGTGTCTATTTCATTGATTTGTGTTCTGATATTTATTATTTTTCTTGTCCTGCTGGATTTAGGCTTTAATTGCTGTTCTTTCTCCAGCTCCTTTAGGTGTAGGGTTAGGTTGTGTATTTGAGATCTTTCTTGTTTCTTGAGAAAGGCTTGTATTGCTATGTACTTTCCTCTTAGGACTGCCTTTGCTTCATCCCAAAGATTTTGAACAGTTGTGTTTTGTTTTTCATTTGCTTCCATGAACTTGTTTAATTTTTCTTTAATTTCCTGGTTGACCCATTCATTCTGTAGCAGGATGCTTTTTAACTGCCAAGTATTTGAGTTCCTTCCAACTTTTCTCTTGTGATTGAGTTCTAGTTTCAAAGCATTGTGGTTTAAAAATATGCAGGGAATAATCCCAATCTTTTAGTACCAGTTGAGACCTGATTTGTGACCCGGTATGTGATGTCTTTGAAAAATGTTCCATGTGCACATAAGAAGAATGTGTATTTGTTGCTTTAGGATGGAATGCTCTGTCCATATCTATGAAGTCCTACTGGTCCAGTGTTTCATTCAAAGCCCTTGTTTCCTTGTTGGTGTTTTAAACATTTTTTATATTTTTATTTTTTAATATGTTATATTAGGCAACATATAATACATCATTAGTTTTTGATGTCATATTCAATGATTCATTAGTTATGCATAACACTCAGTGCTATCGCAACATGTGTCCTCCTTAATACCCATCATCGAGTTACTCTGTCCCCACCCCCTTCCCTTTTGTAACCCTCATTTTTTTTCCTCAGAGTCCAGAGTCTCTCATGCTTTTTCTTCCTCTCTGATATCTTCCCCTTCAGTTTTCCTTCCCTTCCTCTATGGTTCTTTGTGTTATTCCTTATATTCCACATATGAGTGAAACCATATGATAATTTTCTTTCTCTGCTTGACCCATTTATGGTCAACTAATCTTCAACAATGCAAAAAAGAATATCTAATGGAAAAAAAGACATTCTTTTCTCTTTTTTTATATTATGTTAGTCACCATAAAATACATCATTAGTTTTTGATGCAATGTTCCAAGATTCATTGTTTATGTACAACACCCAGTTCTCCATGCAATATGTGCCCTCCTTAATACCCACCATAAGATTCACCCCTCTACCCCCTCCCCTCTAAAATCCTTAGTTTGTTTCTCAGAGTCTACAGTCTTTCATGGTTCATCTCCCCTTCTGATTTACCCCAATTGACTTTTTCTTTCCTTCTCCTAATGTCCTCCATTTTATTCCTTATGTTCCACAAGTAAGTAAAACCGTATGATAATTGACTCTCTCTGCTTGACTTATTTCACTCAGCATAATCTCCTCCAGTCCCATTCATGTTGATGCAGAAGTTGGGTATTCATCCTTTCTGATGGCTGAGTAATATTCCATTGTATATATGAACCACATCTTCTTTATCCATTCATCTGTTGAAGGGCATCTCAGCTCTTTCCACAGTTTGGCGATTGTGGACATTGCTGCTATGAATGTTGGGGTGCATATGGCCCTTCTTTTCACTACATCTGTATCTTTGGGGTAGATACCCACTAGTACAATTGCAGGGTCATAGGGTAGCTCTATTTTTAACTTTTTGAGGAATCTCCACACTGTTTTCCAAAGTGGCTGTACCAACTTGCATTCCCATCAAGAGTGTAAGAGGGTTCCCCTTTCTCCACGTCCTCTCCAATATTTGCTATTTCCTGCCTTGTTAATCTTTGCCATTCTAACTGCAGTAAGGTGGTATCTCAATGTGGTTTTGATTTCCCCTCTTGGCTAATGCTAATGAACATTTTTTCATGTCTCTCCTGGCCATTTGTATGCCTTCTTTGGAGAAGTGTCTGTTCTTGTCTTCTGCCCAGTTTTTGACATAATTATCTGTTTTTTGGGTGTTGAGTTTGAGAAGTTCTTTATAGATCTTAGATATCAGTCCTGTGTCTGTAGTGTCATTTGCGAATATCTTCTCCCATACTGTGTGTTGCCTCTTTGCTTTGTTGACTGTTTCATTTGCTGTGGAGAAGCTTTTTATCTTGATAAAGTCCCAAAAGTTCATTTTTGCTTTTCTTTCCTTTGCTTTTGGAGATGTGTCTTGAAAGAAGTTGCTGTGGCTGATGTCGAAGAGGTTATTGCCTATGTTATCCTCCAGGGTTTTGATGGATTCCTGTCTCACATTGAGGTCTTTCATCCATTTTGTGTTTGTCTTTGTGTATGGTGTAAAAGAATGGTCAAGTGTCATTCTTCTATACATAGCTGGAAGACAGTCTTTTCAATAAATTGTGCTGGGAAAATTGGACAGCCACATGCAGAAGAATGAACCTGGACTATTCTCTTACTCCTTGTTGATCTTCTGCTTCTATGGTCTGTCCATTGCAGTGAGTGGGATGTTGAAGTCCCCTACTATTACTGTATTATTATCAATGTGTTTCTTTAATTTCTTTAATTTTGATATTAGTTGGTTTATATAATTGGTTACCCCCAAGTTAGGACCATAAATGTTTACAATTTTTAGATCTTTTTGTTGGATAGACCTTTTAAATATGATATAGTGTTTCTCTTCACCTCTTACTACAGTCTTCAGTTTAAAATCTAATTTGTGTGATATGAAGATTGCTACCCTAGCTGTCTTTTGAGGTCCATCAGCTTGAAAAATGGTTCTCCACCTCCTCGCTTTCAGTCTGGAGGTGACTTTACGTCTAAAATGATAGCATATTGATGGATCTTGCTCTTTTATGCAGTCTGATACCCTGTCTCTTTTGATTGGCACATTTAGCACATTTACATTTAGAGTACCTATTGAAAAATAAGAATTTAGTGACATTGTTTTATCTGTAAAGTCCCTGTTTCTGTAGATTGTCTCTGTTTCTTTCTGGTTTATGTTACTTTTGGGATCTCTCTTCACTTACAGGATCCCTCTTAGTATTTCTTGCAGGGCTGGTTTAGTGATCACAAATTCTTTTAGTTTGTGTTTGTCCTGGAAGCTCTTTATCTATCCTTTTATTCTGAATGACAGCCTTGCTGGATAAAGTATTCTTGGCTGCAAGTTTTTCTCATTTAGTACTCTGAATATATCACTTCAGCCCTTTCTGGCCTTCCAGGCCTCTGTGGATAGGTTTTATGCCCGTCTAATACTCCTACCCCTGTAGATTAAAAAAACCTCTTGTCTCCAGCTGCTTCCAGGATTTTCTCTTTATCTCTGAAGTTTGCAGGCTTCACTATTAATATGTTGGGTCATTTATCTATTTTTATTGATTTTGAGGGGGTTCTCTCTACCTCTTGGACAGGAATGCCTATTTCCTTCCCAGATTAGGGAAGTTCTCAGTTATGATTTGCTCAAATGCACCTTCTGTCCGCTCTCTCTCTTCTTCTTCTTCTGGGACCCCAATAGTTCTAATATTGTTTCGCTCTATGGTAAGGCTGATTTCTCAAGGTCTTCCCTCATGGTCGATTATTTGTTTTTCTCTCTTTTCCTCAGCTTCCTTCCTTTCCATCATCTTGTCTTCTATGTCACTGACTCTCTTTTTTGCCTCATTTACCATAGCTGTTAGAGCATCTAATTTAGACTGCATCTCAGTTAAAGCATTTTTTAAAAGATTTTATTTATTCATTTGACACAGAGAGAGAGATTACAAGTAGGCAGAGAGGCAGGCAGAGAGAGAGGAGAAAGGAGGAAGCAGGCTCCCTGCCGAGCAGAGAGCCCGACGTGGGCCTCTGTCCCAGGACCCTGGGATCATGACCTGAGCCGAAGGCAGCAGCTTTAACCCACTGAGCCACCCAGGCGCCCAGTTAAAGCATTTTTAACTTTAGCCTGATTAGATTTCATTTCTGTAGTAAGAGACTCTCTAGTGTCTTTAACGCTTTTTTTGCAAGTCCAACTAGTAACTTTATAATCATTATCCTGAATTCCAGCTCTGAAATTTTACTTATATCCATATGGATTAGATCTGTGGCAGAGAATATTACTTCTGGTTCTTTCTTTTGTTGTGAGTTTCTCCTTCTATTCATTTTCCCCAGAGGAGAATGGGTGAACAAGAGAGCAAAGTCAAAAGTGTCAACCATGACCCAAGCGCAATACACAGTAGACAAATCCAAGGAGGTCAGAACCAAAAAAAGAAAATAAAAGGGGGGAGGGGAGAGAATAAAATCACCCAGGTGTACAAAACCAGGTGATCCACTTGGTCATGGGTGTATTTTGGTCTGTTTGTTAGAAGACATTGAATTTCAAAACTATAAAGAAAGCAAAACTGATTTATATACTAAAATAAAATTGAATGCAGTGAATGGAAGCCCCAAATGAAGAATATATCTATAAAATGTAAACATAAAAATGAAAGTTAAAAAAAGACTTAAAGAGTTGAGAAAATCAGAAACTAGTTGAAAAAAAAAGAAAAAAAAGAAGGAAAATTTTAAACTGAAAAATAAAAAAGGAATCATGAGAAAAATTCTATATTCTATTTTCCCCTAGCACTGGAGTTTTGCCATTCTGTGTGCTCAGTAAGCTTGGTATTCACCTTCTATTCCAGCTGATTTTCTGGAGGAGGGGCCTGCTGCACTGATTCTCAGGTGTCCTTGCCTGGGAAAGTTGTACCTCCCCTTGGCAGTGAGCTGGGCTCAGTGTAAGCTGCTTCTAGTTGCTCTATGTGGCTTTTGTTTCCTGAAGGTCTTATGCACTACTTTAGAGTATGAAAATAAAAATGACTATACCCCAATCTGCAGCCCCGGAGCTGAAAAATCATGGCCCCTTCTCTTAGGTAAGCCCTTAGGGAAAAGTCGTTTTCACTTTGTGTGCACCAAACTCTGCAGATTCCTGCCATGTGCACCCACACAGATCCTCCCAGAAGAAGGCAGAAGGTCCATGCATTCCTACTCTTTGCTGGGTCCTTGCATTGAAAACAGTCATGTAATCACACTGCAGTTTGCAGTTTATGACAAACTGAGCTGAAAGCCCCTTCCCAGGCTCACTAAGAGTAGCTAGTTTCCTGCTTCAATACATGGGAACTCTGCTGGCTCAAGCATCACCTTTTTTTCTGTGACCATGAGGATCCTGAGACCACAGTGCCCAACCTAGGATTCTGCCCTGCTTCACCTCCTGAGCACCTTTCAGGCAGAGATGTCTCTCACTTGAGCAGATTTATAAGGGTTCTGATTTTTCCTTCCAGGGATATATCACTTTCTTGTAGCCAGCTTATGGAGGCTCACTGTACTTCTGTTTATCTTCCAGTATATCCCCTCAGATTCACTTCTCCACATCTCCACCCTTCCAGAAAGTGGTCACTTTGTACTTGTAGAATTCCAGTAATTCTTTTCTTACATCTCAGGTTGAATTCATAGGTGTTCAGAATGATTTGATAGTTACCTAGCTAAATTCAAGGGACCAGATGAAATGAGGTTCTCTACTTTTCTGCCATCTTGCCTTTCTCCTCTATGTGACCATTTTTAAAAAAGATTTTATTTATTTATTTGACAGAGAGATCTACTCAGGAGAGAGCCTGGTGCAGTGCTCAATCCCAGGACCCTGAGATCATGACCTGAGCCGAAAGCAGAGGCTTAACCCACTGAGCCACCTGGGCGCCCCATGACCATTTTTGACAACAGTTTTTTAAATTGGTCTTTGAGACCAAGGAGAAATTTAAAAAAAAAAACAGCAATAACAAAACAAAGCCTAGTGGAATATGGACTATATATTTGTCATGAAGTACTATAGAATACTTAACTAGAGTTTTAATCCCTCTAAGATTTTGTGAAACCTATTTCAGGGAAAATTGAGGTTGGGAATGATATCAGATGCCTTTTTTTTCTTTAGTTTCATTTCTTATTGGGGCCATTTCCTGGTGTAATTAAATAAATAGTCTCTCTTCACACAGGGCTGTTTGCTTTTACATTCTTTCTAAATAGGCTGAGGAAGGATGCAAGTGATGTGAAAGTAAGAAAAATGACCTTTTCTTCTAATTGACATTACATTGTGGAAAATATTTATTGAAATACTTAAGAGATTAATTGAAAATCAAAGAAAAACAATGTGAGGGATTTTGTCCAAGAAGAAAAGCTTATGAGTTGCCTTGTTTTGTTTAAAGGTGAATGGTTGCACATTTTTTCTAAAGTGCCTGGGTACTATACACCATTAAGGACAGCACTAAGTATTTCTTGTATTAACTCTGCTCTTCCTCTCATAGAGCCTAACTTTTAGTTTATCACTTAGTCACCTTGCTAAAATACTCTTTTTGTAGTCAGATGTGATGAAATAAGTAAAATCTGACCTATGATATATAAATGGAATTTCTGGTAATTCACCTGAAAGGTGCTCATATGCTCTTTTTCCTTCCTCTATCCTGTTGTAAGGAACATGGAAATATTGCTTAGATATTGATCCCCACATTGGATAATGAGAATGAGGGCAAAAGCTTAGGGATGGCAAAGAAACTAGAAGGAGTCCGAGTCTCTGAGGACTATTCAGGTACTGCGTAAGCTTGGGACTGTCTATTCTGCTCTACTTTTATGCGAAAGAGAAAGAGCTATCTCGCTCTTTTGAGTCACTGTTTTTCTAAACTCTCTTACACACAGGCAAACCTAATCATGACTGACACAACTGTTAAGATTATTTTTTATGTTTAATACAAAAAATATAGAACTTCCTAGGAGTAGTTTTTGTGTTTATTTAAGGAAATTGCATGGCAGAAAAATTCTTCAGCTTCTAAAAAGTAAGTTTTAGGAAGAAACACAGGAGAATATCTTTGTGACTTGAGACCAGGCAAACATTTCTTAGGACAAAGAAAACAGTAACTATAAAAAGAAAAGGTTCAAATTATGTTATCAAAAACTTAAAACAGGCTCATCAATAGTCATCACTATAAAAGGATGAGTAGGCAAGTCACAGAGTTAGAAAAAATATTCATAAAACATATATTACACAAAGGAATGATATCCAGGATATATAAGACACTCTTGTAGTTCAACAATAAAAATAAATTGAAAACATGAGCAGAGATTTGAATAGACACTTCACAAAGGAAAATAATGAATAGCCATTAAGCATATAAAAGCTGTTCAGTGTTATTAATCATTACAAGAATGAAAATTAAAGCTACAATACTGTACCACTACCTAAACTCTAGAATGGCTAAAGTTAACAACACTGAGAATTTTAAGATTTGGCAAGAATGTGGAGCAACCAGAGCTCTTGTACATTTTTTTGGTATGAGTGTGAAAAGATACAAAAACTTTAGTATTTACCTAAGAAAACAAAACCAGGTGTTCACAATTAGACTTGTACAAAAGTGTTCTAGCATTCTTATTAATAACAGCCCCAAACTGGCTATTTGGAAACAAACCAGTAGCTAGTGAATGGCTGAACTAATTGTGGTATATGCATATAATGAGATGCTAGTTAACAATAAAAAGGAAGAAATACAGATACAGGCAACAAAGTAGGTGAATACCAAAATGTTACACTGAGCAAAAGAAGGTTTCTCTGTGAAGTGTCTGTTAAAGTTGTTTGCCCAATTTTAAATTGGGTTATGTGTTTTCATATTATTGAGTTGTAAGAGTTCTTTATATAATTTAGATACAAGTCCTTTGTATTGTGAATATTTTGCATACCAGCATTTGGTATAGCTTGGTGAGTATACTGTGTACCCTTGAAAATAATGTGTATTGTGCTGTTATTGGGTTATATTATTCTATAAATATCAACTGAATCAAGTTGATAGTGTTTTCCAGATCTTCTATATTCTTACTGAATTTTTTCTGTCTTTGATAAAATTCAGGAAAAATATAAATAAAATTTTTACTCAGTAAAAGTAAACTAAAATTGCTCTGAGAAAGGGGCATTCAAATAGCCAACCATGACTGCAAATATTTCTACCTTTAGTTTTCTCAGTTTAGTTTTACATTTTCTGAAGCTCTCTTGTTAGGTGTATAAATATTTAAGGATGTCTTAATAAATTGCTCCTTTCATCATGATGAGGTATTTCTTTTTATCACTAGTATTACCCTTATTCTTGAATTGTATTCTATCTGATATTAATATAGTCCCAATAGCTTCTTTTTGCTTGTTGTTTGCATGTTATGTTTTTCCATCCTTTTGTTTATTTTTATTTTTTTAAGGATTTTATTTATTTGAGAGAGAGAGAGAGAGAGAGAGCACAAGTTGGGGGAGGAGGGGTAGATGCAGAGGGACAAGCAGACTCCTTGCTGAGCAGGACCCCAACATAACGGTTGATCATAGTACCATTGGATCATGACCTGAGCCAAAAGCAGGTTCTTAACCAACTAAGCCACCCAGGTGTCCCTATTTTTCCATCCTTTTAATTTTAATCTACTTGTATTTTTACATTTTAAGTGCATCTTTTATAGGTAGTCCTATGGACTGAATTGTGTCCTCCAAAAATCAAAATAATATGTTGACTTTACTTGGGAATAGAGGGTTTTTTGTTGTTGTTGTTTATTTTTTTTTGAGAGGGAGAGGGGGTAGAGGGAGAGGGAGAGAGAATCGCAAGGAGGCTCCATGCCCAACTTGATCTCACAATCCTGAGATCATGACCTGAGCTGAAATCAAGAGTCAGTCCCTTAACCAACTGAGCCATCCAGTTACCCTTGGAAATAGAGATTTAAAAAGCAGTACTTACTATTAAATGAGGTCACAAAGATGGGGCCCTAATCCAATAGGACAAATGTCCTTACAAGAAGAGGAAGCGATAGCAGTGATGCTTGAGCACAGAGAAAGGCTTTATGAGGTCAAAGCCGGAAGGTGGCCATCTGCAAGCCAAGGAGAGAGGTCTCAGATCTAAGAACTGTGGGGAAAAAACAAAACAAAACTGTTTCTGTTGTTTAAGCCTACTCAGTCTGTGGTATTTTGTTTGTTCAGCCCTAGCCAACCAATATGGACAGCATATAGTTCGGTCTTGTTTTTTAATCTAATCTGTCAATTGCTGCCTTTTACTTGAGACTGTTTACATTTAATGTAATATTGGTTTGGTTTGAGTTGTGTCTAACATCTTGCTATTTTTCATTTGTTTCTTCTAATTTTTAAAGTTATTTATAGTACTTTTTATTGCTAAGTGGTATTCTGGTATACTCAGCATACAATAAAAAATTGCTATACATGGAAATAAACAGGAAAATATGATCCATAGTAGAGAAAAAAAAATCTGTCATGATCAAAAATAAAAGTCATGTGTTACTTTTTAAAAATATTTTATTAATTTATTGGAGAGAGAGAGTGAGCAAGAGCAGTGGGAGGGGAGGGACAGAGGGGGAGGGAGAAGCAGACTCCCTTCTGATCAGGGACCATGATGTGGGGCTTGATCCCAGGACCCTGAGACCATGATCTGAGCCAAAGGGAAATGCTCAACCAACTGAGACACCCAGGTGCCCCCCAAAACACTTTTTTATACCTTAATAACTGACCATACTTAAGATCTCTGAAAATATGAAATTGTTGATCAAATAAATGTACAAGCCAGAAATTCCAGTTTTGTGTTTAAGAAAATCCTTTTCACATCTGTACAATGATACATGTATTCATATAATGAAATATTACAGTAGTTAAAATAAACTAGTGTTAAACATCAATATGTATAAAGTGTGGAACATAAAGAATAAAATGGAAGGCATTAGGAGAAGGAAAAGAAAAGTAAATTGGGGTAAATCAGAGGGGGAGACAAAAGATGACAGACTGTGCATTCTGAGAAACAAACTGAGGATTATGGAGGGGAGGGGGAAGGGGGGATGGGTGAGCCTGGTGGTGGCTATTAAGGAGGCCATGTATTGCATGGAGCACTGGGTGTGGTGCATAAACAATGAATCTTGGGACACTGAAAAAATAAAATAAAAAAATAAAAGATTAAAAATTAAATAAATAAACTTGTTGCTTTTAAATGATAACTTTTTTCGTAGAAATAAAGAAAATTGTAGAGATCTCTTATGAGCACTCAAGATTTTTTGACTAGCAAATCAGAGCTGGATCTCAGATGCAACTCAGAAATCTGTTTTGTTTTTCTGATTGCATTATGGTCTATGATCATAAAGTAATACAACATCAGACTCAATTATATATGTAAACCCAGTTTCCAAACTGAATGAAAATTTGACAAAAACTATCAATTGAAACATCATTCTTTTAATTACTACAAATCCCAATTTTTTAGTATCTGTTTCTTTCACTATATTTTCAGATTTTTCATTGAAAAATCTTTTAAGTACTTCAGCTTAAAACTTTTGGTACAGACTTCTGATTTTGTCAAACAATATTCCTTTCTAATATTTTGTAGTGAAACAATTTTAATCTATTGCTAATTGCAATGAAATATAAATAGCACAAAATTTACCATTTTAACCATTTTAAATGTACAGCTCAGTGGTTTTAGGTACATTCAAATTATAGTTTATACACTCAATTAAATACTATTCAACAATTAAAAAAATAAACATGTGTGAAACATGGACAAATCTTAAAAAGATGATGTAGTAATGTTAAATTTCTGTTAAAATTTTGTTTTTCTTTTACAACTTTAATGTTATCATGTAATAATAAAAAAGGAAATCAGTGCTATAAAATCCATTTTATCAAAGAGAAATATCACAGAGAATCTTATATGTGAGCAGTAGTTCAATAGTTGTTGCTATGTTCCCCTAATTTTATAATGGTTCCTTTGTTTAAATGGGAATTTCAAAGGGCATGGAAGAGAAGAGGGTTCAGGTTCCATACTGCCTTACACTATTGTGTTCTAGCAATGTTCTTTTATTTTTTATTATGTTATGTTAGTCACCATACATATGTCATTAGTTTTTGATGTAGTCTTCCAAGATTCATTGTTCACAGATAACACCCAGTGCTTTAAACATTATTTTTCCTTTAGAATTTCTAATTACACATAGCAACACACTGTAACTTTGAAGGATTTAATTCACATTTGTCAAATATGTTCAGAATGGCTCTGTGGCCTTCTGACCTCAAAAAAATAAGAAATAAATTAAATACTGTAGGCAGTGAAGCAGTGTGATATGAATATTGAATTAAAGCTCAAGAGTACAGACATTAATTGTCATATTTTTCAAGAATGATTAATGGTATGGGAAAATATTTATGATATGATAAAAGCAGCAAACAGTCTAGTGTCTTAGGGCAAGTCACTCAAATCTTTCTAATCATAATTTTTCCCATGAAAAGAATGTTTAGGAATACTTAAAGTTAATATAGAGATATTTATTATCCTGTCTCTTTTACAACCATGGAAAGTTCAGAAGAAAGAAAATTTACTCTGAAGTTTTTTATTTAATGGACACTCCACAATGTCTAGATTCAACTTCAGATCTATTCTTCCCTGAAGTCCCATTTTTTATAAGATGGTATAGATAGTGATAGTTAAGGGGCTTTAGAACCATACTTAAGGCATTTTCCTTAGAGCCAAATATTGGCTTGGGGTGCCTAGCTGGTTCAGTCAGTTAAGTGGCTGACTCTTGTTTTCAGATTAGGTCATGATCTCAGCATCCTGGGATCAAACCCCACGTTAGGCTTCTCACTCAACAGGGACTCTATGTGAGGAATCTCTCTCTCTCTCTCTCTCCCTTTGCCCTACCTCCTGCTCCCTCTCTCTCTCAAATAAATAAATCTTCAAAAAATAAATATTGGCTTAACTGCTTACTTATCAAAAATCCTTGGTAAATTGTTTAAACTTTTACATTTAAATTATTAAGCTTAAGTCCTGAGAGTACTTAAATGTAAAATAGGAGTATAATCATATTTTCCTCATAAGACTGTTAAGGGAATGAATGTCTACAAAACACTTAGAATAATAAAGTCATGCACAAAAGCTTTAAATAAATGTTAACTTAAAAATAATAACTGCCCAATCATGCATCTTTAGGAAGCTCTAGTTCAGCAGCTTCCAAAATGGGTCTCAGTGATCCCTGCCATTTTTTACTCATACTCATGTGTAATCCTCTTCCCTTTAGTGTGGGCTAGAGAGGCTTGCTAATAATAACAGAATATGGGAAAAGTGATAGGATGTCACTTCTGAGATGGGGTTATAAAAGATGGTGACTTCTCTCTTGCTCGTACTCTCTCTCTCTCTGGCTCTTTTCACTTGCTCACCTTGGTGAAGAAAACTGCCATACTATGAGCTGCCAACAGCCAGTGAGTAACTGAGGCCCTCAGTCCAACAGCCTGCCAGGAACTGAAGCCTTCCAACAACCATCAAAATGAACTCGGAAGAGGGCTCTTCCCTACTCAAGTCTTTAGATGACTGCAGCCCCTTTTACAGCCTAATTGGAACCTTGTGACAGACACTGAGCCAGAGGATTCAGCTAAGCTGCACCTAGATTCCTGACCCATAGAAACTGTGATGTAGGGGCACCTGGGTGGCTCAGTCATTAAGCATCTGCCTTCAGCTCAGGTCATGATCCCAGGGTCCTGGGATTGAGCCCCACATTGGGCTCCCTGCTCTGTGGGGAAGCCTCCTTCTCCCTCTCCCACTCCCCCTGCTGGTGTTCCCTCTCTCGCTGTGTCTCTCTCTGTCAAATAAATAAATAAAATCTTTACAAAAAAGAAAAAGAAAAGAAACTGTGATGCAATATTTGCTATTTTAATCCACTAAGTTTGGGATAATTTGTTATGCAGTAATATATGACTATTACTAAAAATACTTTGGTACTAGTGGTGATGTGCCTTAGTAACAACTACTTAAAAAATTTCAGAGATGCTTTGGGACCAGGTAGTAGGAGGAGGCTGGAAGGATTTTGAGGAGCACAATAAAGGAAACCTAAGTTGCTTTGAACAAACTGGTAGTAGAAATCTGGACCTTGGGGATGCTGCCTGGGAGTGAGAAACAGGCTATTGGGAACTGTAAGAATTCTTGTTATGTATTGGCAGAAAAACTGCCATCTGCACTTACGTGGGAAGCAGAAAATCACCTGTGAACTTAGTAACATAGATAAGATTTCCAAGAAGAGGGTTCAAGGTGCTAGTTTCTTCTTGCTGCTTAGGCAAGCAGGGAAATGCAAGAGGGCAGAATGGTTAATCTGAAAAGAGACAGAAATGAATGGTTTTGAAAATTCTTCAAAAACTAATGATGTAGTATATGCTGGCTAATTGAACATAATAATAAACAAAAAGAAAAAATTCTTCTCCTTCCCAGAGAACAAAAAAATGCTAAAATTAAAAAGTGGCCTCTGTGTACTGTCAGAAAAATGATCTAGAGATAAAGCCAAGGAAGTTATCGTTAACATGTTCAGACTTCAGAAGGACTGAAGGGTCAGGTCATTATTCAGTTCATGAAAAGCTGCATCAAGAGAATAAACATGCATCTCACAGGCCTTCTCTAACAGCAGGCCCAGAAAACATCATGCTATGATCTCAGCCTTCTCAGCAGGAGTTCAATGTAGAGAAGAGTTTATCTAGAAGAAATTTATGGATGCAGCATTTGTTTAACAGTGTGAATACCAATGCATTTCACAAAAGTCCTAGAAAGTTTTTGAGAAAATTGTATCCACAGATACACCACTGGCTTGGACTGAAATGGACAAGAACAGGACACAATGAAAAGAAGCAATTAGCCCTCCAAAATTCTACTGGTGGGAAGCAGATGGAGAAAATTATTCAGTTACAAAAAAGAAAGGATGACTCAAAGGGTGGAACAGTAGCCCAGAGAGTAGAGCTAAGAACCATAGAGAATTATTTTTAGACCTTGAAGACTAATGGAGGAACCCCAACATTTTTCTTATTGGATTTCATAATTGCTATGGGCAGTGACTACTTTGTGTATCTCATTTTCCCCCTTTCTAGAGTAGGAGTATTTATAGTGATTACCCTATGCCTGCACCATCATTGTATTTTGGGTGTATATGAAACAGATAACCATAGCTTTAGTTTTACAGATCTACAGATTGAGAGGACCTATATTCAAAAGAATGTATTTATGAGATACATCCAAGAGCCTCATCCATACCTGGATCTTATTTAGATGAGAAGATTATGGATTTTGATACCAATACACACTGCCCAGTCAGCTATTCTCTTTTATATTCTCATTTACTTAAGCACTTATTGAATGCTTATTGTTTACAAGTCTGAGTTACATTCAGTGTATTAAAAGTTAAATAAGACATGGTTCCTTACTTTAAGTCTGGTGGGGAAGACAGAGAGGTAAATCCAAGATAATATCATAGTGAAGTAAGTACTACATAGTGATATGCCCAGCATGCAGTGGGAGCAGAACAATAGCATTTAAATAAGGGAAGCCAGAGAAGGAGTTCTGATGAGATAGCCAAGCCAAGTCCTGAAGGACAAGTAGAAGTTATTTGAGTTGAACTGTATGAAGTTTTCATTCTTATTCAGAAATGATTGATTATTGGTAATTTAATATGGTCCAACCTTATAGGTAGGTGAGGAGTATTATAAGCAGAGGACTTTCAGTTGAATATGATAAACTGAGCACATATATGTTTATACACCCTTGGACTTTTTTCTTAGGATGAGTTAGTTGTTCCTGCTTTTGTCTGTTATTGTATAAGCTACTAGCTCAGGAGCTTGAGATATTTCCTGTGAAGACCCTAGAGCAAACATTGAGTGGAATAGCCCAGAACCCTATATGGGTGCAAGTCAGGGTGAGTTTTGTCCATCTCTATTAATACCACTTTGATGTTGACAGGAGACAGCTGAATGCTCTCTATACAAACAGGTGGCACATTTGTCCTGGAAGGGAGAATAGATCCAAGGAAAAGCAACCACCACAGGGAAACTGATGAATATGCCATTTCAAAAAAATCTAACATATTATCACATCCCATGATCATTAGCCAGCTTCCAGTTTTTCCATCCTTAGTATGATTGTGAGGAAGCTGAAGGTGGATGAAATGTTGATCATTGAGTCTCATCAGTTATGGCTTTGTACTAATGGTACTTTTAGAGTGTCTTTATATAATTTTCATTGAACATTTTGACTCTTTACCCTTTTAACAGCTTGGTTTGACTTAGAAAACTGTAATGAACACACTGGGTTTTGTTTGTTTGTTCATTTGGTTTTGTGTGTTGCTTGGGAGTAGTTAAATGAAAATGGGTAATTTCATTTAAAACAACAGCAACAAAACAGGATGGGTGTTTGTTCCCTCTTGCAGGGATCAAGAGGACAAATATTCAACAAAATAGTCAACAAAACCATTATAACTAAAAGGTTTGGAACCACTAACCAAGAGGAAGAAAAATTGCAAGTACCTTGCTTCTTTGGGGAGGAAGGATTCTCAGCACCCTGGGGGATGAACTTATAGGTTTCAAGGCTGATGAGGTCTTTCTTTTTCTCACATTTTTAAAAATCTCAACTTTATTTGCTCAGTGTGTTCAATTCCAATATCATGATAGAAATGTCTGGAGAACTGTCAATACTTGATTTAGATCAAGCATCCTGGGTGGTTCCCAGCCTGAAACATGAAGAGTCCTGCATGGCATAGGCCTCAGGCCACATGGGAAATCACAGAAAAAAGCAACCTGGCTTAAGGAGGGGAAGGGAATTGCCCAGGCCTGTTCTGGGTCCATACCTGGTCTTACACTATTATAGTGGGGCTTACCCTCTAATAGAAACTGGGAGTTTGCAAATCCCACTGAAATGATGTTAAAGACATTTTTAGAAGGTCAAAACCCAAGAGCAAAGATACTGAGAGAAAAAGAACATATATATGGCTATATAACAAATGGACAAGTGGTAATTAACTTAGTGGACCAGAATAAGTATAATCCTTTTTGAAAGTAAAGGAAACTCTGAAGAGGAATAACTCATTCCATAAAACTTCACATAATAGACATGAAAAAGTATTCACATCAAGGATGATATTCCTGAACCTTGAGACAAATAGGAGATATTCAAACCTCTCAGAGATTAAAAAGAAAAAGAGCAGAGATTATATACAACTGATTAGTAATTAGAATCATATCAACTTTGCTCATATCAATGCTGGAGGCTGGAAGTTGAAAGAGCAATATCTTTAAACTTCTGAGGAAAATAATTCCAACCTATAATTTGACACAGATACAAAGAAAGGTATAATTAGGCAGTTTTCAGATATCCATGTCTCAAAAAGTTTCCCTTCCTTTTTAGAAAGCTATTCTAGGCTATGGTCCAACAAAAGGTGGGAGTAGCCAGTGGATCCAACATGGGAAGGGGTAAAGGAAGATCTTAGGATGGCAACTGCACCAACCAGCCTAGATTGGAACAGGAATGAAAAGATCAGGACAGATGTATCAAAGAAAAAGGTGAAACTGATTGATTACCAGATACATTTGAAGTTATTGGAGAGCAATCCTTTTTTATGGATTTTGGGGATTAATAAATTATAAGTATGGAGAAAACAAAGAAAATAAATTGAAAACAAGACAATTATAAAATCTGGGGAAAGCAAAACAGGACAGAGGCTGTAATCAAAGTATCTACATGGACCTTATGTGACTAATACTTAAAGTCAGAGTAATATTTACACTAAATGTTGAGTTAACCATATATTATAACTAGAAGAATCAAGATACTGGAAACCATGTATGTGTGTTAGATAGCTAAATCCTTAATATATATAATTGGAAGTCAATAAATAATAATATCAAAACCTGAAAAAATTAAGAATAATATAAGCATGTTATTTAGAAATATGGAGCCAAATAAGAGAAGACATAATAAAAGAATAAATTTTGGTTGTTTCTGGGTATTAAGAGTCAGGAGTGAGAAACTTATATAAGTCTTATAGAACTATTTCACTCTTCTAAACCAAATACATTCTTAAAATTTTGAAAATAAATTATTAGATTAACTGTCTGGGAATGTGATCCGTAAAATCTCTACTTTAAAATGTGTTCATTTTTTCTTTGTCAGCAAGCAGAAGACTGATTTTAAAAATAAAAAAATAAACTGCAAAAGAAAAGAAAAGAAAAAAAAACAAGGATAATTCTAATCAAAAGGAACAGGTTTGCATAAAATATCCTAACTCCTCCAGGGAGCTGTATCATGGCTGTAATGGAGGTTGGATGAGGGAGAGTTACAGGAGATAGAAAAGTCAGGAGACCCAGCTTGTAGGGCTATATGCTGATCCAAACACTTTGACCTTAATCTTGAAATATATAAAGGAGATACCAAAAGATCTTAAACTTGGGAATGGCATTGTCATGGTTACTTTAGAAAGTTCAATCATGAAAGGTCAATGAAAGAAATGTGACTCTATTGCCCCCATGCTCTTGATAGACAATGTACAGTGCTTGGGAGAGGAGATTCCTTAGGATGTGGATATCGGTGTCCTCAGAAAATGATTGTTCAGAGGTTGCTAGGTGAGCTAGTGCTGTGAAAAGGACCAACACTAAGTTCTCTCTTGTGGGAAGTTTATGAAAATCTCTAAAAACTTATAAAATTATGCAAGGAGATTCTGCTCATTGGTTGCAAAGCCCAGAAACAGGTAGGATGTCACAATGGGAGTTTATTTTTTTATTTTTAAAATCAGTCTTCTGCTTGCTGACAAAGAAAAAATGAACACATTTTAAAGTAGAGATTTTACACAATGGGAGGGAAGGGATTCATCAGGAACAATGGTACTCTCAAGACAAGAGCTGCATGCTCCAACAACTGAGCAGGCCAAGTGGCCCTACAATGTACTTGCTGCCTAGGAGGCCTGCCATTCTACTCCTAGCATTTCTACTCTCTGGGCTACATCTCCACACAACACACTTTCATAAGTCGCCATGCCTTTGATCAAGCTCTTTCCTCCACTTGAAGTCATTTTCCCTTACATTCACATGTATAAACACTGCTTATTCTTCAAAACCCAGCAGATTTTCCCTTGTCCAGTCAGTAAGAGTCAAGCCCTCCTTCCTCAATCTTGCTGTCACAGCTCCTCTTGTATTTTGCCAGGCAATATAGTTACCTCCCAGTGAAATGATGAGCAGCTTAAGAGTAGGGACTATGTTTTACTCATTTCTGTTTTCTCTTACAGTTCAGTAAGTAGGAGCTCAGTAATGCTTGGCTGAGATCTCCAAGGGCATCTGAACTTCATTTATATGATTTTCTCTATTTCTCAATTCCCCATGGGAGCTGCCCTTGGCTGCCTTAAATGGGCAAGTCAGATTTACTGCTGCTGCTTCTATGGGGAAAGATGGCAGAAAAGGTAGGCAGTTGCCTTCAAACTCTTCTATATAATGCCTTCAGAATCTTGGAAGAAATAGAGATGCTGAAGTGTGGAAAATGAAGGAGGGAAGGAGTAGCTATGGCTGCCTAGGCTGGCCTATGCAAACCAGTCATGTAACTGTTTCTTAAAATCACACATCCCATTATATCAAATTGCCTGATTTTCAGCCCTGGCCCCTGAGGCTCCATGAAATACCTAGAAAAGCCACGAATCATCATTGTACCCCTGCAGTGGTGGTGGGTATTAAGAAGGGCACGTGGGCGCCTGGGTGGCTCAGTGGGTTAAAGCCGCTGCCTTCGGCTCAGGTCATGATCCCAGGGTCCTGGGATCGAGGCCCACATCGGGCTCTCTGCTCGGCGAGGGGCCTGCTTCCTCCTCTCTCCTCTCTCTGCCTGCCTCTCTGCCTACTTGTAATCCCTCTCTCTGTGTCAAATAAATAAATAATTAAAAAAAAAAAAGAAGGGCACGTATTGCATGGAGCACTGGGTGTAGCTTCAGGAAAAGATTTTGAAGCTAAGTCATTGTACTGAGGAAAGTAGGAATGAAGGATAAGTTCTTTATAGACCTTGGATATCAGCCCTTTGTCTGTAGTGTCATTTGCGAATATCTTCTCCCATTCCGTGGGTTGCCTTTTTGTTTTGTTGACTGTTTTCTTTGCTGTGCAGAAGCCTTTTATCTTGATGAAGTCCCAAAAGTTCATTTTCACTTTTGTTTCCTTTGCCTTTGAAGAGGTGTCTTGAAAGAAGTTGCTGTGGCTGATGTCAAAGGGGTTACTGCCTATGTTCTCCTCTAGGATTTTGATAGATTCCTGCCTCACGTTGAGGTCTTTCATCCATTTCAAGTTTATCTTTGTGTATGGTGTGAGAGAATGGTCGAATTTCATTCTTCTATACATAGCTGTCCAATTTTCCTAGCACCACTTATTGAAGACACTGTCTTTTTTCTACTGGATATTTTTTCCTGCTTTGTTGAAGATTATTTGACCATAGAGTTGAGGGTCCATATCTGGACTCTCCACTCTGTTACATTGGTCTATGTGTCTGTTTTTGTGCCAGTACCATGGTTGTCTTGCTGATCACAGCTTTGTAGTAAAGCTTGAAATCAGGCAATGTGATGCCCCCAAGCTTTATTTTTCTTTTTCAACATTTCCTTAGGGATTTGAGGTATTTCCGGCATCCATACAATTTTAGGATTGTTTGTTCCAACACTTTGAAAGATGCCAGTGGAATTTTGATCAGGATGACATTGAAAATATAGATTGCTCTGGGCAGTATAGATATTTTAACAATGTTTATTCTTCTGATCCATGAGCATGGAATGCTTTTCCATCTTTTTGTATCTTCTTCAATTTCTTTCATGAGTGTTCTGTAGTTCCTTGAATATAGATCCTTTATCTCTTTGGTTAGGTTTATTCCAAGGTATCTTATGGTTCTTGGTGCTATAGTAAATGGAATTGATTCTCTAATTTCCCTTTCTATATTTTCATTGCTAGTGTATAAGAAAACAACTAATTTCAAAAAAAAGGAAAAAGACAAAGAAAACAACTGATTTCTGTGGATTGATTTTGTATCCTGCCACATTATTGGATTGCTGTATGAGATCTAGTAGTTTGGGGGTGGAGTGTTCTGGATTTTCCATATAAAGTATCATGTCATCTGTGAAGACAGAGTTTGACTTCTTCTTTGCCATTTTGAATATCTTTCATTTCTTTTTGTTGTATGATTGCTGTTGCTAGGACTTCTAGTACTATGTTGAACAATAGTGGTGAGAGTGGTNTGAGAGGGGTCATCCTTGTCATGTTCCTGATCTCAGTGGGAAGGCTGTCAGTTTTTCCCCATTGAGAATGATATTCTCTGTGGGTTTTTCATAGATAGATTTTATGAAGAACTTCTCAAGTTCAATGCCCAAAAAACAGATAATCATCAAAAAAGGGGGGGTAGAAGACATGAACAGACACTTCTCCTAAGAAGACATACAAATGGCTAACAGACATATGAAAAAATGTTCACATCACTAGCCATCAGGGAAACTTATATCAAAACTACGTTGAGATACCACCTTACACCAGTTGGAATGGCCAAAATCAACAGGACAGGAAACAACAAGTGTTGGGGAGGATGTGGAGAAAGCAGAACCCTCTTTCACTGTTGGTGGGAATGCAAGTTGATGCAGCCACTTTGGAAAACAGTGTGGAGATTCTTCAAAAAATTAAAAATAGAGCTACCCTACGATGCTGCAATTGCACTACTGGGTATTTACCCCAAAAATACAGATGTAGTGAAAAGAAGGGTGATATGTACCCCAATGTTCATAGCAGCAATGTCCACAAATCACCAAACTGTGGAAAGAACTGAGATGCCCTTCAGCAGATGAATGGATAAAGAAGATGTGGTGCATATATACAATGGAATATTATACAGCCATCAGAAAGGATGAATACCCAACTTTTGTATCAACAAGGATGATTCTGAAGGTGATTATGCTGAGTGAAATAAGTCAAGCAGAGAGAGTCAATTATCATATGGTTTCACTTACTTGTGGAACATAAGGAATAAAATGGAGGACTTTAGGAGAAGGAAAGGAAAAGTGAATTGGAGTAAATCGGTAGGAGAGATGAACCATGAGAGTGTGGACTCTGGGAAACAAACAGGGTTATGGAGGGGAGTGGAGAGGGGGCATGGGTGAACCTGGTGTTGGGTATTAAGGAGGGCACGTATTGCATGGAGTACTGGGTATGGTGCATAAACAATGAATCTTGGATCACTGAAAAAAAAATAAAAGTATTTATGAGGTGAAAAAAAAAGGAATGAAGGAGGAATTCTGGACCAGTCTTAAGTACATCATGGTAGAATTCACTTACTCAGTGGTGTGATTTTTAGAGGCCCCTGCCCAAAGTCTCTCTATATCCCTGACCCACACCTAAAAATTTAGATTTTTATGTGATGGTAATAAAATGTTAATAATAATATCCCAGATCTGGAAGATAGAGCTTTATACTTTAAATCTTCTGTTAGTTTGAACATGCTTTGAAGTGAAGTGGAACATATTTCACAGAATCTCACATTGAGAGTACTTTATTTGGTTCAGAAGATGTTTCCTCATAAACCAATTGGGATAGAATCAAAGATTTGGAAAAGTCTCAAGTGTAGACAGAGCTTCTCAGTGTAGAAAAGGGGAGAAGTTTTTCCAATTGTACTAGGACTTAAAAATAACAGTAAGTTGAGTTGAAAGCAGAGAGAAGATGAAGCCAGGATCAGATACATTGCCTGAGGTTTGGCTTCTATGCAAATATACTTGTTTATTGAATCTTTAGAAATTTACATTTAGAATTTTTGGCACAGACAAAATTAAACATGTGTCTCCTGCTCGGAAGTTTAAGTTAATCAAGGTTCAGAAACAATGCAATTTTTATAACTAATTTCATGTGCTATAATCAAATGATTGGATGTGTTTTGAGGATTTGTTTACTTACTCAAAGGTTTATATGCGTGAAGGTAAGCTGCAGCAGGTGTGAAAACAATAAGATTATTTTTTCTAGGTCAATGAAACTTTAAAAGCAATAGCAATAGATTTTATTACCAAAATGGAACTCCATTTCACTGAGGACACAGTGAAAATGCTGAAAAAGGTAAAACAATTGGAAAGAAGAATTGTGAAGCAGCCTGTATGGCTCATCAAGTTGAAGAGTTGAAGTCTAGGATGATAATGTCAATGTAGTGTAACAGAGTATTAGAGATATATATTACCTTAATGAGATAGGGTTAATTTTGATCCTGCCCTTCTGGTCTATGACATACATTAACAACATCCTGCCTGTGATGTAAATCAGATCCCAGTGCTCACAATGAGTATCCACAGTCGGGGAATAGCAGACATGTGTTGTTTGCAAGGCACTTTTCTTTCTAGGGAGCCATCTTGCTCACACAACTTTATCACCTCTTCAGTCCTCTTGACCTCAGCTGTCTCTGGTTCTGGTTCTGTGTGGGCTCCAACAGACTTCACTTGGGAGCAATCTGACGGTGCCTTGCTTTTCTGCTTATGCCATGCACTTCTTGCCTTTCATCCTTGAGTTCCATGGCACAAATAAAATTCCCTTTCATAAATAAGCTAAAAGAGTTTTATCGATTATAACTGAGAATACTGGCTAACACAAGGGAGAAGATGTAGAGTGTCAGCTCCATTAAAAATGTTATCGCAATTCCTCATCCAAATCTGAGAAGTTGATATTATTCATTTGACTTTCTAGAAATCAGCAAAGGTAAGTAGCTGGGCCAAGGTCATGTGGCTCTTAAATAATAGAACTAGAATTTCAACTAGGTCCATAAAACTCTTAAATTATTTTTATTTCCACGTAGCTTGTTGCCTCTCAAATATTGATAAGATAATGATTGAAATTGAATGCATTGGGTTTTTTTTAAAACATTAGGATAAAGCCATCATCTAATTTAATAAAATTCAACTTTAAAAAAAGAGGGGTACCTGGGTGGCTCAGTCGTTAACTAACTGCATTCAGCCCAGGGTCCTGGGATCAAGCCCCGCATCAGGCTCCCTGCTCTGTGGAAAAGCCTGCTTCTCCTTCTCCCACTCCCCCTGCTGGTGTTTCCTCTCTTGCTGTGTCTCTCTCTGTCAAATAAGTAAATAAAATCTTTAAAATAAAAATAAATAAACAAATAATAAAGCAAAGAGCAGACCTATAGAAACACAAAAAGCACACAAAAAATTGTGCAATGGGAGCAAGAATGGAGAAGTGAAAGTGCAGTGAGAATCAGGAAATGTGAATTTTAACTCTGGTCCCGCCACTGATTGGCTATGTATTCTCAGGTCAGTCCCTTAAAGTCATAGAATTCAGGACAGAAAGAAACCTCAGGTTACCTTTTGTTCTGTATGCTAGCTCACTCCTTAGGAAAGTGTACCCCAAATGTTTCCATTATGTTTGGTCCTCATTCTGGCAAAGGGTGGTGGTATCTTTTGGAAATATTAGTGCCCAGGGTGATTAATCTTAGAAGATAGTTTGTGTTCATACCTCTCTGCAACCACATTGCAATCTTTCCCCCCTTAACCTCCTTCTACTCTCAGGTTACTCAATTGTGCAGTTCTGTTCCTAAGGGAAAATATTTCTTGAGTCTGTCTGACAAATACTAATTCAGATTTTTTATGCTTTTATTCCCCCAAGTTAGTTATGTTGCATAAGACCCTTTTAGATACATTAACAAGAAGTGGAATAGCAAACACCTATACAGTTCCACTGTGTGCTACAACTGTTTGTAACTATAATATAACATATAACAATGTATTTATAATTATATTATTATAGTAATTATTATAAAATATATATTCATGATTTTGATCCTCATAACAACCTTAAGAGGATGGTGCTATTGTTGCACCCATTTTTGGGGTTAGGAAACTGAGATATGGAGAGGTTATTTGCTTAAGATGGCAAGCTGGCAAGTAGAGTGCTAAGAAAAAAAAAGTAAAGTGCTGGAGTCTCCCTTTTGGCTGTGCCAAGGATATTCTGTGGGGCTTAGCTTTTTTAGGCCTTAGTGTTAATCTGTGAAATGGGATGCAAACAAAATTTTGTGATTTCTCTGGTGCATTTACTGTGGTGCCTGAAGAATGGAATTCATTCTGTATTGTCTCCAATAGTTATTTTTTGAATTAAGCTTTCTTGGAACTTCTCTCTCACTATTTTGTAATCTGTGGGCAAACTAGTGGGGAAAGTGGGAATGATGGAGACACTTCAAGGACTAGATCCTTAAACTTAATCAATTAATTAATTAGGGTTGTGTGTCTTCCTCTTTGTTTTCTATTCCAACATTAGTCTCAGATGACAGAAAGAACACTGAATGATGAAGACACCATAAACCATTTTGGCCTTGTCTTTACTCTGACCTCTACTAGGCTATGACCTTGGCAAGGCTATTATTACCCAGCTTGGATTTTACTCTTTCCTCATCTGGAAAGAGGGATAATTTGGTGAGATGACTCCTGCAATTTGTTCTGACTCTGAGAGTCTATGGTTCCATCATCTTTTCTTTACCACATTTAAGATTAGACATACTTCAGTTTCTAAAGAGAAAGTTTAACAAAGGGAAGAAAACATTTCTCAGGATAGGGTGATCCCAAGACAAAAAAGTAATAGCTTGTTTTAAGTCACACAACCCTGAGCATACTGTGATATGTTGACTTTCATTTTTCTCCCCCATACAAGGAAGGACTCCAGTGTAAAATATCCTTATCTTGAACAAACAATGCTAGCTGCTCATATAGCTCATGTTGAAACTTAAAGGAGAAAGTTCTGATTAGAGAGCTGTTTTGCCCTTGTCTCAATAATCCAGAACAGCAGTATATTCTCATGCAAGCTCCTTCATGACAAAGAGGGGACTTTGGGGTTTCTTTTGTTCTTTGTAGGGGAAACTAGAATCAATACTTACTGGCAAACAGGAGTGAAATGTTAATGATTACTGCTGAACATGGACCAAATATGCGGTGGTCAAATCTTAAGATTCACAGAGTAGCCTATTTTGTTTTGTTTCTCAAACAATAAACATACAAATTAGAAATGTTTTTCCAGACAAGTCTCATCTAAGGCCATTTTGGTCTTGTTTTTAATAACCAGTTCTCAGGGAAGAGACACCACTTTTCACCAATGGCATAAACACAAAGGCTGTAGAGTTTAATTGCCCTGAATGATAATTTAAAAATCTCTTAGTCTTTCAAGTAATAATTTAACTACCCACATGAAAAATTGGTTATGCCACCTTCAAAGTCAGAAAGGATGCAATGAGGAGGGAATAGGGAATTTACGACTGGGTCATTTGAGGTGGGGATGATGCCAATCAAACTACCATCTGATAATAAAGACAAATGAAGCCTTGGGGCACTCCTAATCTGAGAATTCTATTGAAAGTCTTTGGAAGCCTTTCCAATGATTTGGGGCAACTTGGGGGTAGGCCTTATGATTCACAACCTGAAAAGACCTTATAAACCATTTATTTGAATTCTATCATTTTACAGAAGAAATTGCAGCACAAAAGACTGAGACTTGACTATAAAGCCCAACAGGAAGCAACCTGCTGAGCTACAGCCCTATCATGTCTCTTTTTGCCTCCTGCACCAAGGGTTGTTTCAAATCTCCATTTTCCCCAAGCTCCTGAGCATACTAACGTCCCCTGCACTCTCAACAAATGAATGGGCTTCCATCTCACAGAAAAAATAGAAACGGCAAGACAAAAATGTCCTCAACTTCTTGCTTCCAGCTCTGAATTGACAGTCACTTTTTGCACCTTTCCTCCTGCAAGAGACAAGAGGAAGCCCCCTACTGTTGGAGGCTAATATCTTTGCCTGTGCTGTGTTACCATGTTCTCCTCAGAACTGCCATGAGCTGTCAATTGCCATCTAGGGATCTTGGTCAATTGAGTATACCCTCACTCTGCTGTGTCTTCAATCTCTCTCTCTTATTCTCTCTGTGTTGGCTTTTCCACATTCAAGGAGACTTCAACTTTATCAGTTATGTTTTTTTTTAAGATTTTATTTATTTATTTGACAGAGAGAGAGAGAGATCAGATCACAAGTAGGCAGAGAGGCAGGCAGAGAGAGAGGAGGAAGCAGGCTCCCTGCTGAGCAGGGAGCCTGATGCGGGCCTCAATCCCAGGACCCTGAGATCATGACCTGAGCTGAAGGCAGAGGCTTTAACCCACTGAGGCACCCAGGCATCCTATCAGTTATGTTTTATTCCTTTTAGTAAAGAGAAAAAAGATTTGAAGTAAATATATTCAGATTTGATGATTCTGGTGGTAGGTACATGGGAATTTATTATTTTAATTTCTACTCTTTATATCAACATTTTTTCTTCAAAAAAGCAAAAGACTGTGAATAGTATTATGGGTTCAGTAAAGATCAGAGATTATAACTGCAAAATAATATCTGTCCACAGGGATTATACGCAGCTACTGCTTCCTCTAATTTTCACACTGAAAGAAGTTTTGGGTCCTGCTGATTGAAGTTAAAAAAAAAAGGAAAAAGAAAGAGAAAAGTGAATTGGAGAGGGTGTTCTGTTTACATTTGAGTAGGGGACTTCCAAAACTCCGCTTTGGCAGCTGTGGGATGATTTAATTATAGGTGGTCCAAAAAGCTAGCTGGAAGTGATCATTTGGAATTTTAAAAAACCTTTTCAGCAATGTTATTAAAAACATTCTCAACCAGTATAAAAACATAAAGAATGTCAAAGTTTATCCATTTATTGGATTCTCAAATACTAATTGGCAACTGGTATGCAAGACAGAATCAATAAGATGGATTGATTTTTTTATTTCCTGCTATTATATTATTTCTAATTTCATAAAGAAAATTGCAACTATTCTAGAAAAAATATCTTACTTTCCCATTGCCAGGTTCACAAAACCAGATCCTGTTTTTACCCATCCTTTCCACCTTTCTGTTAAATGGAGTAACTCGGTAACTGCCCTCCATCTCCACTCAAGGCCAATACCTCCCCATGTGCCTAGGTCCTCCCCTACCAACTCCTTTCTGGACCTGTGTTCCATGTCTTGTCTCTTTTCTCTGTCTTCAACCTTTGCCTCTCTGTGAAGTCATCCCCATACCATTTAAACAGAGTTCCATTTTTCTCTCTTTCAAAAAAGAAACTTTCCATTGATCTCACATTCATGTCTAGCACATCCGATCTCTTCCTTTACCTTAACAACCAAACTTCTTGAAAGGGAATTTCTTTCTTTCTTTTTTTTTTTTAAAGATTTTATTTATTTATTTGACAGAGAGATAGAAAGAGACCACAAGTGGGCATGGTGGCAGGCTGAGGGAGAGGGGGAACCAGGCTCCCTGCTCAGCAGGGAGACCAATGCAGGGCTCCATCCCAGGACCCTGGGATCATGGCCTGAGTTGAAGGCAGAAGCTTAACTGACTGAGCCACCACGGCACCACTGGAAGGGAATTTCTTAAGGAAAAAACCCCAGTAAGTGTCTACTCTTGCTATCCACATTTCTTCAACCCCTCTCATTCCTCATTCCAGTCCATCCAGACCTGACATCAGACCATGCCCCTGTCATGTTACCATTGACTTCAGTGTCAGGATATTTAGAGGTGAGAAGAGAGCAACTTTCTTCTTTGTTATCATTTGTCTTTAAGGAATTGGACAAAATATTGGGCAAATACCATAGTTTTTCTGGTTATTCTCAGGGATTAATAAAAAATTTAAATTTTTAGGAGATTAACATATTTATATTAGATGGGACTGGAATTTCTTTTTCCCTAATCCAAATTAAAACTTCTCTCTAGCTCAGGCTTGTTGTAAGTGGAAAATCTGTAGTGAAGAAGGGGCATGGGAAGCTTTTGTAGTGTATATCTTCTAAACCTTGTCCTCTACTTACAATGCCTTTTCTACCTCTCTAGGGTTGGTCACAAAAATTTTTTCCTGACTGGTGTAGTTGTAATCTGGCAATGATGATTATAGAAAGTACCTGCATCTTATGCATTTGAGAGGACAAAGTCTAATCCTCAGGTGTTATACACATATACACATATACACAACATATATACACATAACACACACAATATACATACAACATACACATATACATACCTATGTGAGTTCCTAAAGATTACATACATAAAGAGGTTTCATATATATATTTGAAAGAGGGAGAGAGAGAGAGCTTTATTTCAACAAAAATAATTTTCAAAACAATGTGATTAAAACATGGACAGGGAACCTGAATAGATATTTTTCCTAAGACGACATACAGATGGCCAACAGACACAAGAAAAGATGATAACACCACTCACCATCAGGGAAATGCAAATCAAACCACAATGAGATATCACTTCACCCCTGTCAGAATGGTTAAAATAAAAAAACCACAAGAAAAGTGTTGGTAAGGATGTGGAGAATAAGGAACCCTCTTGCACTATTGCGAATTGGTGCAGCCAATGTGGAAAAACAGTATGGAGTGTCTATAAAAATTAAAAATAGAAATATCACATGTTTCAATAATTTCACTATAGGGTATTTACCCAAGGAAAACAAAAACACTAACTCCCCCCCCCCCGAATCCCTGCTTATTTATTTATTTATTTATTTTAGTAATCATACAGTACATATTTAGTTTTTGGTGCAGTGGTCCATGATTCATTGTGTATAACACCCAGTGCTCCATGCAATACGTGCCCTCCTTAATACTCATCACTGGGCTAACCCATCCCCCCATCTCTCTTCCCTCTAAAGCCCTCTGGGAAGTTTACTTCCCAGAGTCCATAGTCTCTCATGGTTTCTCTCCCCCTCTGATTACCCCCCTTCATTTTTCCCTTCCTTCTCTTAATGTCCTCCATGCTATTCCTTATGTTTCATAAATAAGTGAAACCATATAATTGTCTTTCTCTGCTTCACTTATTTCACTTAGCATAATCTCCTCCAGTTCCATCCATGTAGATGCAAATGGTGGGTATTCATCCTTTCTGATGGCTGTGTAATATTCCATTGTATATATGGACTACATCTTGTTTATCCATTTGTCTGTTGAAGGACACCTTGGCTCCTTCCACAGTTTTGCTACTGTGGATGTTGCTGCTGTGAACATTGGGGTGTCTGTGGCCCTTCTTTTCACTACATCTGTACATTTGGGGTAAATACCCAGTAGTGCAGTTGCTGGGTCATAGGGTAGTTCTATTTTTAATTTTTTGAGGAAACTCCACACTATTTTCTAAAGTGGCATCACCAACTTGCATTCCCACCAACAGTGTAGGAGGGTTGCCCTTTCTTCACAACCTCTCCAACACTTGTTTCTTGCCTTATCAGTTTTTACCATTCTAACTGGTATAAGGTAGTATCTCAATGTGGTTTGACTTGAATTTCCCTGATGGCTAATGATGATGAACATTTTTTCATGTGTCTGTTAGCCATTTGTATGTCTTCTTTGGAGAAGTGTCTGTTCATGTCTTCTACTCATTTTTGGACTTGATTATTTGTTTTTTGGGTGTTGAGTTTGAGAAGCTTTTTTTTTAAGAATCTTTGTAGACTTATTTTTTTTAACTATTTATTGATTGGTTAATATTTTTAATTTTATTTTTTCAGTGATCCAAGATTAATTGTTTATGCACCACAACCAGTGCTCCATGCAATATATGCCCTCCTTAATACCCACCACCAGGCTCATCCATCCCCCCCTCTCCTTTCCCCTCCATAATCTTGTTTGTTTCCCAGAGTCCACAGTTTCTCATGGTTCATCTCCCCTACCAATTTACCCCAATTCACTTTTCTTTTCCTTTTCCTAAAGTCCTCCATGTTATTCCTTATGCTCCACAACTAAGTGAAACCATATGATAATTGACTTTCTCTGCTTGACTTATTTCACTCAGCATAATCTCCTTCAGACCCGTCCATGTTGATAGAAAAGTTGGGTATTCATCCTTTCTGATGGCTGTATAATATTACATTGTATATATGCACCACATCTTCTTTATCCATTCATCTGTTGAAGGACATCTCAGCTCTTTCCACAGTTTGGCGATTGCGGAGTTTGCTGCTATGAACATTGGGGTACATATGACCTTTCTTTTCACTACCTCTGTATCTTTGGGGTAAATACCCAGTAGTGCAATTGCAGCATCGTAGGGTAGCTCTATTTTTAATTTTTTGAGGAATCTCCACACTGTTTTCCAAAGTGGCTGCACCAACTTGCATTCCCACCAACAGTGAAAGAGGGTTCTGCTTTCTCCACATCCTCTCCAACACTTGTTGTTTCTTGTCCTGTTGATTTTGGCCATTCCAACTGGTGTAAGGTGGTATCTCAACATAGTTTTGATATAAGTTTCCCTGATGGCTAGTGATGATGAACATTTTTTCATGTGTCTGTTAGCCATTTGTATATCTTCTTAGGAGAAGTGTCTGTTCATGTCTTCTGCCCATTTTTTGACATGATTATGTGTTTTTGGGCATTGAGTTTGAGAAGTTTTTATAGATCTTGGATATCAGCCCCTTTGTCTGTAGTGTCATTTGTGAATATCTTCTCCCATTCCGTGGGTTGCCTTTTTGTTTTGTTGACTGTTTTCTTTGCTGTGCAGAAGCCTTTTATCTTGATGAAGTCCCAAAAGTTCATTTTCACTTTTGTTTCCTTTGCCTTTGAAGAGGTGTCTTGAAAGAAGTTGCTGTGGCTGATGTCAAAGAAGTTACTGCCTATGTTCTCCTCTAGGATTTTGATAGATTCCTGCCTCACATTGAGGTCTTTCATCCATTTCAAGTTTATCTTTGTGTATGGTGTGAGAGAATGGTCGGCTTTCCTTCTTCTATACCTAGCTGTCCAATTTTCCCAGCATCATTTATTGAAGAGACTGTCTTTTTTCTACTGGATATTTTTTCCTGCTTTGTTGAAGATTATTTGACCATAGAGTTGAGGGTCCATATCTGGACTGTCCACTCTGTTACATTGGTCTATGTGTCTGTTTTTGTGCCAGTACCATGGCTGTCTTGGTGATCACAGCTTTGTAATAAAGCTTGAAATCAGGCAACATGATGCCACGAGTTTTGTTTTCTTTTTCAACATTTCCTTAGGGATTCTGGGTTTTTTCTGGTTCCATACAAGTTTTAAGGTTGTTTGTTCCAACACTTTGAAAGATGCCGGTGGAATTTTGATCAGGATGGCATTGAAAGTGTAGATTGCTCTGGGCAGTATAGAGATTTTAACAATGTCTATTCTTCTGATCCATGAGCATGGAATGCTTTTCCATCTTTTTTGTATCTTCTTCAATTTCCTTCATGAGTGTTCTGTAGTTCCTTGAGTACAGATCCTTTACCTCTTTGGTTAGTTTTATTCCAAGGTATCTTATGGTTCTTGGTGCTATAGTAAATGGAATTGATTCTCTAATTTCCCTTTCTATATTTTCATTGCTAGTGTATAAGAAAGCAACTGATTTCTGTGGATCGATTTTGAATCCTGCCACATTACTGAATTGCCACATGAGATCTAGTAGTTTGGGGGTGGAGTCTTTTTGGTTTTCCAGACAAAGTATCGTGTCATGTGCAAAGAGAGAGAGTTTGACTTCTTCTTTGTCAATTTGAATACCTTTTATTTCTTTTTGTTGTCTGATTGCTGTTGCTAGGACTTCTAGTACTATGTTGAACAATAGTGGTGAGAGTGGGCATCCTTGTCGTGTTTCTGATCTCAATGGGAAGGCTGTCAGTTTTTCTCCATTGAGAACGATATTTGCTGTGGGTTTTTCATAGATAGATTTTTTTGAAGTTGAGGAATGTTCCCTCTATCCTTATGCTTTGAAGAGTTTTAATCAGGAACCGATGCTTGTCAAATGCTTTCTCTTCATCAGTTGAGAGGACAATGTGGTTCTTCTCTCTTCTCTTATTGATTTGTCCTATCACATTGATTGATTTGTGAATGTTGAACTGCCCTTGCATCCCAGGGATAAATCCCACCTGGTCATGGTGGATAATATTTTTAATGTACTGTTAGATCCTACTAGCTAGGATCTTGTTGAGAATTTTGGCATCCATATTCACCAACGATATTGGTCTGAAATTCTTCTTTTTGATGGGGTCTTTGCCTAGTTTGGGGATCAAGGTAGCTGGCTTCATAGAAAGAGTCTGGAAGTATTCCCTCTGTTTCTATTTCTGAAACAGCTTCAGGAGAATAAGTATCATTTCTTCTTTGAATGTTTGGTAGAACTCCCCAGGGATTCCGTCAGATCCTGGACTCTTGTTTTTTGGGAGATTTTTGATCACCACTTCAATCTTGTTACTAGATATTGGTCTATTCAGTTTGTCAGTTTCTTCCTGTTTCAGACTTGGAAGTTTATATGTTTCCAGGAATGCATCCATTTCTTCTAGGTTACTTAACTTATTGGCATATAGCTGTTGATAATAGTTTCTGATGATTGTTTCTATTTCCTTGGTGTTAGTCATGATCTCTCCCCTTTCATTCACATTTTATTAATTTGAGTCCTCTCTCTTTTCTTTTGGATTAGTTTGGCCAGTGGTTTATTGATCTTATTAATTCTTTTTTTTTTTTTAAGATTTTATTTATTTATTTCACAGAGGGAGAGAGATCACAAGGAGGCAGAGAGGCAGGCAGAGAGAGAGAGGGGAGCAGGCTCCCCGCCGAGCAGGGAGCCCGATGCGGGCCTCGATCCCAGGACCCTGAGATCATGACCTGAGCCGAAAGCAGAGGCTTTAACCCACTGAGCCACCCAGGCGCCCTGATCTTATTAATTCTTTCAGAGAATCAGCTTCTAGTTTTGTTGTTTCTACTGTATCTCCAGTTTCTAACTCATTGATCTCTATTCTAATCTTAATTATTTCCCTTATTGTGCTTGGGGTTGGCTTAATTTGTTGTCAATTTTCCAGTTCCTTAAGGTATAAGGAGAGCTGGTGTATTTGGGATCTTTTAACTTTTTTGAGTGAGGCTTGGATAGCTATATATTTCCCCATTAGGATCGCCTTTGCCGTATCCCAGAGGTTTTGGACCAATGTGTCTTCATTCTCATTGGTTTCCATGAATTACTTAAGTTCTTCTTTGATTTCCTGGTTGATCCAAACATTCTTGAGCAGGATAGTCTTTATCTTCCAAGTGTTTGGATTCCTTCCAAACTTTTCTTGTGGTTGAGTTCCAGTTTCAAAGTATTGTGGTCTGAGAATATGCAGGGGATAATCTCAGTCTTTTTGTATCAGTTGAGCCCTGATTTGTGATGGAGTATGTGGTCTACTCTGGAGAAAGTTTCATGTGTGCTCGAGAAGAAATAGTATTCTGTTGTTTTAGGGTGGAATGTTCTGTATATATCTGTAAGGTCCATCTGATCCAATGTGTCATGCAAAGCTCTTGTTTCTTTGTTGATTTTCTGTTTAGATGATTGGTCTGTTGCTGAGAGTGGCATGTTAAGATCTCCTACAGTTAATGTATTCATATCAATATGACTCTTTATTTTGTTTAACAGTTTGCTTATGTAGTTGGCTACTCTCATGTTGGGGGCATAAATATTTACAATTGTTAGATCTTCTTGGTGGGTAGACCCTTTAGATATGATGTAGTGGTCCTTCTGTATCTCTGACTACAGCCTTTAGCTTAAAATCTAATTTATCTGATATGAGAATTGCTACCCCAGCTTTGTTCTGAGGCCCATTGGCATGAAAGATGGTTGTCCATCCCTTGACTTTCAGTCTGGATGTATCTTTAGGTTCAAAATATGTCTCTTATAGACAATATATGGATGGGTTCTGTGATTTTATCCAGTCTGCTACACTGTGCTTTTTTATGGGAGCATTTAGGCTGTTCACATTGACAGTGATTATTGAAAGGTAAGTTTTTACTGACATCATGTTGCCTGTGAAATCCTTGTTTCTAGGCATTGTCTCTGTAACTTTCTGTTCTGTTACTCTTGGGTTCTTTGTTTTTTTATAGAACCCTGCTTAATATTTCTCATAGTGCCAACTTTTTGTTCACATAATCTTTTAGACCTTGCTGATCTCGGAAGCTTCTTATCTCTCCATCCATTCTGAAGGTCAGCCTTACTGGATAAAGTATTCTTGGCTCCATGTTCTTCTCATTTAGTGCCCTGAATATGTCTTGCCAGCTCTTCCTGGCTTGCCAGGTTTCTGTGGACAGGTCTGATGTTATTCTGATGGTCCTTCCTCTATATGTAAGGAATCTCTTCCCCCTAGCTGCCCTTAAGAACTTCTGTCTGAATTTATGATTTGTGAATCTCACAATTAAGTGTCTGGGTGTCTTTCTGGACTCATTGATCTTGGGGTGTGTCCTCTCTGCCTCTAAGATGTGCACAGTTGTTCCTTTCCCCAGATTAGGGAAATTTTCATACAGGATTTTGTCAACTACATCTTCTAGTCTTCTCTCTTTTTCCACCCCCTAAGGGAACCCAATAATTCTGACATTGGAACGTTTCATGGTGTCATTTATTTCCCTAATTCTGTTTTCATGGCTTCTAAGTTGTTTGTTCCATGCCTCCTCCTGATCCTGTTTTTTGATCAGCCTGTCTTCTAGATCACTAATTTGATCATCTGCCTCAGTTATCCTAGCCGTTAGAGTATTTACATTAGATGGGATCTCCTTGACAGTATTTTTTACTTCCGCCAGATCAGCTCCCACTTCTGCCCTTAGAGATTTTATGTTGCCACTAATGGTCTTCTCTGATCTAGCCATTGACTGGACAGTTTTTACCCTGAATTCCATTTCTGATATATTGTTTATGTCCGTATCCAATAGTTCTGTGGCAGAGGTCACAGTCTCTGAATTTTTCCTCTCCTGGATGTTCCTTCTCCTAGTCATTTTGGTGAGAGGTGGTTAAGGTGATCAATAGCTGAATGCATTAATCACAATCCAATCAAGGTGCCCATTGGAAAGTTTTGGAGCAATGGGAAGTCACCACTAAAAAGAAAGAGAAAAGAAAAGAAGAGAAAAAGAGAGGAAAAAAAAAGAAAAAAAAACCCAGCCAAAATGAGTCCCAATAGTATGATTTATAAGGTCCATAAGCCAAAAACAAACAAACAAAAAGACTGACAAATGTAAGAGACAAGAAAGAAAAAAGAAGAAAAACCCAGCCAAAATGAACCCCAAGAATAAGATTTATATGGTACAAAAACTAATACACAGAAACACTGACAGAAAAATAAGTTGGGAAGCTGGTTATAAATCCTTGATGTTGGCAAGGAAGTTTATTTCAGTACTTCCTGGGTGTATCTTTTTATCTTTGTTAAAGGACTCAACCTTCCAGAGATACAGGGAAATTAAAACTTGCTTATATATAGGGGTAGTATTGAATAGGGAAAAAAGATTACCTTGAAGCTTATATCTGTAGGTATATTGAAGAGAAATCAAGAAAAAGAAAAAGAAACCCAGTTATATGTATGAAAAAAGTTCATGTTAAAGTTATTATGAAATATGTTGGATTAAATATCTAGTTGTAATGGTAAGTAGGTTAAAAAAATAAAAGAAGAAGAATCATGAGAACGAATTAAAAATAAAAGTTGTATCTATGAAATATGCAGGTTTGGGGACAATACTGGGAGATTAACACATTGTTTTCCACTGATATTGGGGTTTTACAGTTTTATGGGACCCTGTGGTTATTGATCTCTTGTTCTTTTGGGTTGTCTTCTGGAGGAGGGGTCTGCTGTGTTGTTTTTTCAGTCTTGCTTGGGCTGAGTTGCCCTGCCCCCTATCAAGGGGCTGGGCTCTGTGGAAACCGGTTTTTCAGGTTTTTGTTCTGTGGAGGTTTTTGTTCTTGGGGGGATTTTTGATGCTTTTCAAAGAGCTAGTGGAGAAAAAAAACTCTGCCCCCAGTGCTTTGCCTCAGAGAGAAGCCTCAGTGTGCTCCCCCCCGGATGATCCAGAACACACAGTCTCCCCCTCTGCAATCTCCGCTGAACACCACAACTTCCCACAGGCAGTGCACACTCCCAGCCACCCTCTCAGTGGTCGCCTGAGTCCCCTGCTTGTCTCTGCATCCCTGTGCCACCAAGACCGCAAGTGATCCTGGTTCAGGGGAGCCTGGTGCTGGTGGCTGTCGGGACTGCTGTCTGGGGTCCACGCCCATGACCTGGCAGTGATGCAAGCTGCGGATGGCTGTGGTTTTAGAGACCATGGGCCATCGCCCACAACAAGCTCTCTCAAGTGTGGTCAGGGGTGCTCTCAGCGCAGGCTGCAGAGAGCTGTGGGACCAGGGACAACAGACTGGAGCCCCCGCCAGGCTCTCTCAGGCATGGGTGGTCGCCGGCTGTGACTATCATAGGACTGTGGGCTTAGGACCATGCCCGTGGCCGCCCAATTCCACCAGTTGCCCCTTAAAACCTTTTACTCTTTTTGAGTGCTTTTAATCAGACTCCAAGTTGATGCTGGTCCCTAAGCACAGCGCACTTTTTTTTTAAAGATTTTATTTATTTATATGAGGCAGAGAGATAGATTACAGGTAGTCAGAGAGGCAGGCAGAGGGAGAGGAGGAGCAGGCTCCCTGCCGAGCAGAGAGCCCGATGCAGGACTCGGTCCCAGGACCCTGAGATCATGACCTGAGCCTAAGGCAGAGGCTTTAACCCACTGAGCCACCCAGGCGCCCATACAGGACACTTTCATATTGGGGTATTACTTTCCAGTGTGTTACTTCTGGTGGCTCCCTCCCCCTTCTGCTTATCCTCCGATGTCAGTCCAAGTGCTGACTCTTTGCTTTGCCTCACTGGTGATGATATTCTGCCCCTGTAGAGATCCAGAAGTGTATAATCACTTCTCAGGCTGATTTCTTGGATGCTCAGAATGTTCTGGTAGATATTTAGCTTACTTCAGGGGACCCATTGAAACAGGACTCCCGGACGCCTGGGTGGCTCAGTGGGTTAAAGCCGCTGCCTTCGGCTCAGGTCATGATCCCAGGGTCCTGGGATCGAGGCCCGCATCGGGCTCTCTGCTCAGCAGGGAGCCTGCTTCCTCCTCTCTCCTCTCTCTCTGCCTGCCTCTCTGCCGACTTGTAATCTCTCTCTCTGTGTCAAATAAATAAATAAAATCTTAAAAAAAAAAAAAGAAACAGGACTCCCACTTCTCCACCACCTTGGCCCTCCCTAGTACTTTACTAGATATTAACTCAATAAATATTAGCTATTGTTATTATCATTATTACTGGTTGCCATCTACAAATAAATTGAGATAGCTTTGAGCCACTGCTGACTGAGAATTAATTTGAAACAGTGATTAACATATTACAAAGTCCCTGTATTTCTCAGTCCCTGTATTTCCCAACATAAATAATCTTTACTTGCCTTGTCCTCCTCTGCTTCCGGCAGCCTTCCATGAACTGACTCTTTCTGTTTCTTTTGGTGTGTGTGTTATTTCCTCAAGGTCTCCTTCAGTTGACACTTTTTTTTTCAATCCATAAAGCATAAGGCCATTGTGTAATGTCTCTAAAAAATCTGATGATGACAGATTCAGGGAGTTGGGGTATAGTCAACAACTGCAAGGATTTGAAGTTTCAAAAAGATGAATGAAAGTCCCCCAAACAGATCCTGAAACTCTCCCCTAGTAGCCTTAAGTTATTTTCTTCTTTCCAACATTGCATTTTAGGGAGTGAGTAAAATGAATGGGGAATGATTAGGAAGATGGATTATACTCAGAAGAGGAAGAATTAGTGGGATTAAGTACTAAGTATTTTTTTACTTTCCCACTCAGGATATAACACATTTTTAAAAATTGTTAAAAAAAACAGATTTGGAGAAATGGAGCATGCTCTTAAATACTAAACTGTCATAAAAGATCAAGTAGAATAGAGTGGACTTGGTTCAAAATGCATTTTAAAGACACTATTCATAAGCAGACTCCAAGTGATCCAAATGATATCAATCAATTACCACTGTGACTGTCACTTTTTTCCAAATAGACACATTGTAGTTTGAAACTAAAGTTAAATACTATCCATATTGGGGTCTTTTCAAAGCCTTCTCTGATTATTTCACTGAAATTGGAACTCATAACCTGATTTGACTCCTAACAATATAATCCTTCATGACAACTGAAGGATTGTCATGTCCTTCATGACAATAGCAATCCTACATGACAATATAATCCTTCATTAATGCCTTCATGACAACTTTTGGACTTATGCAATGTTACTGGATTTTTAAGGCAAGTTTAGATTCATTCATTCACCACAAAAATTCTTTTTGAGGAAAAGGCAATGGACATTCATTGGCACCCCTACCTGCTGAGAGTTGTGCCAAGTGTTTCATATTCCTTGACTGCTCTTGACAACCCCATGAAATAGGTACTATTATCTCTATTTTATAAGTGATGAAATGATGATGTAGAGAGTTTCAGTAACATACCTAAGGTCCTAGAGCTGTTGAGTGGCAGAACTGATATCTGAGGCCCAGTTTTTCTAACACATCAATCATGGCGCCTGGCATGGGGAGGCAAGGTGGTCCCCAAACCTATGACATTCTTCCACATCAAAGATGAGAAAAACAGTTCCTTTCCTTAAGAGCTTTGATTCCCCCTTGAACTCAGGAACCAGTCAAATGGTTGTAGGTTTTTAAAATATGGTCAGGGTGGGCCTTTCCCCCACAGCAACCCTATCACACCCACCCATACTCTCCCAGTGCTGTCTTATACACCCCATACCAAAATGATAAAAAATAATTATTAGATGTTTTCCCTCCTCATGGCCTCAAACTATGTTGCTTTATTCCAACAGTCTTCTTGGGTCCATGTCTATTATCATTCACAATAATAATTCAGCCTTTCTCTCATCAATAGAAATAACCTATATGGCTCCTTTTGCCAATTATGCCAATGTTCTACTCATAACCTCTACACTGGTGGCAGTCCCCTTTTAGGCTAATGGCCTCCTGAGATGTTCTACCTGATGGCATTCTGTAGCTGCAGGAGCTTCCTCAGCCTATACACAGAGCAGGAAGAAAGTGCCAAAGTGTTAAAACCCCCAGAATGACCCTAACGAAGGGTAGGAATTGGTGGATAAATACTCTTTCCCCTCATTTCTTAAGGTAAAAATTTTGAGACATGTTCAACATAGTCTCTGAGAAGGACCCTAGGGAGATGGAGTCCTACTTATCCATAGTAGTAATGTGCTTGTCAATGCAACTTCCTTCCCTGTTTGTTGCAGGTTGGGATCCCCAGGAAACTGACCCTGAGAAGATTAGTGTCAAGGAGATTAATTAGAAAGTGCTTTCAGGATTAATTGGTAAGAAGGGAAGGGAAGGAAGTAAGGAAGGCCGGACCAAAGGGAGAAGTTGAACAGTAATGTAATTATATAAATAGCATCAACTGACCCCACAGGGAGATCTGAAGCTGCAATGGTTCTTCATAGTTATCTGAACTGGGACAAGAAGCCAGGCCATAATATCTGTGAATTGATAAGTTATTATCAAATTCAATCTGTCCCTGGGAATGGGAAATAATTTTATGAGGTAGGTCTTACACTGAAGGCAGTATTTGGAGAGAGCTAAGGGCAAGGCTGGTGAGAGGTTGCAGTGTTCAGCATCACTCCTAGCCGTTCTTTCAGCCATGAAGAGGGATCTGAGCAGTGTGCATCACAGCATTCACTACACCTACCCTAGGGACGACAGTCCCCTTATACGATAATGGCTTGCTCCACTCACATTCACTTCATCTAAGTTGTAAAGCAGCTCTTCCAGGATTGTGATGGACCTCTTTTCCTGGGGTAAACTTAGAAGAAGAAAGTTGGAGGGATTAACTACATACAGCCTCTATAGTGCTGACATCAAGGCTATGAATGATACCCATTATCTCCCTCCTTTACTCTCCATTCTGGTTTATTTCATTCTTTTTTTTTTATTTAAGAGAGAGGGCGGGGGGAAAGAACAGAGAAATGGGGGAAAGAGAGAAGCAGAATTCCTGCTGAGCAGGAAACCTGACATGGGGCTTGATCCCAGACTCCTGTAAAGGCAGACACTTAATGACTGAGCCACCCAGGCATCCTGGTTTATCTCATTCTTGAGGGCTCTTAACCTGGTTGCCATTCCCTTTTCAAGCTATGGCTGTTAAAGTTGTTCATTTATAGGCCAGATTGGGCAAGGGAATACCTAGAGATGCCTAAGTGAATTGCTTGGGTGTCAAACATATTCCTAATATGCCTCTTTGCATGTATAAAGGAGCCTGACTTCTCTGACTCCCCTCACACCCACCTCCCTAAGAGAGTGATCTTGATTGTTTGTCCTTTGAATGAATAGTCCAAAGTTGCCAGATGTTGCTATAGCTTAAATCTAATGCATTCCTGCTTTATCCACAAGCAGAAACATTTTTCTTTTGGGGAACCTCTATACCTAATACATAAGGCATAAAGATGCAAGAATGGGAAGGAGAAAATCCCAAAGAGGGCCACTGGGAATAATGACCCAACTATTCCTACACTTTTGTTTCTAGAACCACATATTCTTCATGTTGTAGACACAGTACCATATAGTGATCATTAATTTAGACTGTGTACTGAATCCTTGAGTGTGCCTCATTCTCAGTTTGTCTCTGAGCAGCACCTCAGTTGTGCTCCCAAAGGCTTTCTATCACTGTATTAGACTAGCAGCATCTAGGTGGCATGATACAGGATGGTACCAGTAGACCCAGAGGTCATGCATTAGATGCCACATCTTCTTTTCTGTAAAGGGGGTTCTTTGTTCTGATGCAGTGTAATGTGGATCAGACACTCTGTAATTCCTTGTTAGTGGTGCTGGCTAAGGGTCTATGGGCAGGAAAGGAAAAACCTCACCAAATATATGTGTTGATCCAGTCAAAATGAATTTCTGCCCCTTCTTGGATAGAATGGGTCAAATGTAGTTACTTTGGCACCATGTGGCTCCTCAAAGGATGGTGTTGAATCAGGAGTTAAGGATTTGTTTTTGATACTGTTGGGATGGTCATTTGGTAGCAGCAAGATCTAGATCAGCATTGTTGAATGGGAGGTCATGCCACTGATCACAGGGAGATTATGCCAGTTTCTTTATGTACTCACTGTGCCAGTACTCAGGTGACCAGTGACAGAAGATGGATGATGTCATCTGACTAAATCATTCTATGTACTTGGTTGTTTAATGCCACTTCTGTAGTGCATATGCTTTGATGGATGTTAATGTGCAGTGCAGAGGTCTTCACTCTGTGCCCACTCCCATAGATCCACATGTTCCAAACCCAGACCTTCATGTTTCTTTTTTTTTTTTTTACTTTGCTCCTTCCAGGACTCTGACCAGGTGCTAAACCTGCCATCATGAGTCCATGTCATAGTTCAGGCTGCTATATAATAAAATACCTTAGAGTGGGTGACTTAACCAACAAACATCTACTTCTCACAGTTCTGGAGCCTGGGGAGTTCAAGATCAAGGTACCAGCAGATTTGGTGTATGGTGAAGGCTTCTGTCTGGTTTGCAGATATCTGTCTTCTTGTAACATGGTCTTTCTTGATGCATACATGTGGAAAGGAAGATCTTGTGTCTCTTCCTCTTTTTATAAGGGCATTCATCCCATCAGGAAGGCCTCACCCTCATGATATTGTGTGCCAGTCTCAGCCTATTGATAACCAACGTTGTGGTTGTTCCAGCCCCTGTAGTTCTTATTATGATTGCAAGACACGCTTCAGCAATAACCTTTAGGAAATTGAAAAAATATAAGTTTATTACGGGACCTGGAAACTACACAGCACACCTGGGGCTACACTGTAAGGTTGCAGGTAGAGAGAAGACAGAGTGAGCGTGTATGAATGAGTGCTGCAGGAGACTGGGGTTCTGCTTTTATTGGAGTTGAGGGTAGAGGATCTAGGGTTTCTTGGGCTCACTCCTCATTGGTGAATTTTAAACATAAGAGTAGGAATTTAAAGCCTGGGAAGACAAAAAGCAAGTGCCTCTAATAGTTATTAGAATCAACTAGGATTTCTAGAACAAAGGAGGCTTAGTTCAGGGAGGCAGGCTTGTCTTTACCTAGTCATGTGGCAGTGTGTTTATTGGAGACCACCAGGCTTGTAGAGGATGCCTCTCTGAAGTGGATGCCTGGCAATCGAAACTTAAATCAGGCACTTGCATTACAAAACCACTGAATCCCTAAACATTTCATTGGTAAGGTTGACTCTTAAGCCTCCATGTTTTGTCTAACCCTCTCTGGAGCTCATGTGTCTTAGTAAGGTTTTTTAACACACTTGCCACTTACTCATCTAGTCTGATCAGCATGATGTCTTTACTATAGTGGGCCAGGGTAAAATTCTAGGAGAATGTTAGATTATATTGTGATAGAGGATGGCAAAGTAAACCTAGTTCTGAGGCTAAGCTATAAATATAGTATTTATGGTATATTGTAGTCTGTTCCAAGTGAATGAAAACTATTTCTGAATCTCCTTTCTGATGGGAATGGAAAAGAAACTATTCACCAGATTAATGACTGTATACCATGTGGTTGAAGACTTGTTAATCTGCTGTCAGAGATACCCCACCTGGCCCAGTGTACAATTAGTGTAAATATTTGAGTAAGTTTGGAAAAAGCTATTTTCAGGATCCAGATGGCTTTTGTATAGGTCAGACTGGTGAATGAAATGGAGATATGATAGAGATGATTACTTCTGCATCCTTTAGGTCTTTAAGAGTGGACTAATGTTTGCCGTTTTCCCCATGATGCTGTACTTTTTGATGTACTGTATTGTTGGATTGCATCAGGTGTGGTGGGGGAAGTTTCCACTTGAACTTTCATGCTGTTATAACTCCTATACCACAGGCCAAGGAACAAATGTGGGGTTTTGCCAAATTCTGAGTATGACTATTTCAATTATACATTTAGTGATTGGGAAAAAAAAACTACTGGATAGGTCCATAAACTTGGTGAACTCACTGTGAACTGTATCTGGGCTGTGATGGTTTTCACACGCCTGGGTATCAGTACCAGCTTACTCCTGGTGTCTAAGGGTTCTCCAAATATGTGGGTATTATTCTTCCTCCTGTATACAGTTTTCTTAGGAAATGGTCTGTTTGGAGTCATCTTGGGAGAATCATTTCCATATGTGAATCTTATGATGCTGCTGAGTCTTTTCTCCTGGGGAACTGGCCTTCCTCCATCAGCAATTTATGGGACCAAAAAATGGGCTCAGGTCTAAAAACTGGGCAAACGATCATAAGTCTTTATTGTGACATCTGACCCCATCTGTATTCATTTTTGTAATATAGATTGAACAATACCTTTGTTGGCAGCCCATCTATCTTGCCCATATGAATGACATGTTCTATTAACCATCTCCTTAGCTCCTATAATTTAGTCCTGAGGGTCCAATACTGTCCTTGCTGCACATTATAACTGTGTCCTCCTTGTTTCTGGTGGTTAAGTACTGCCACTGCACTTCTATTATTTCCAGAAGTTTTCATCCCTATTTTTTTTTATCGGGGAGCCCCGTTCTGTCATGACTTCTGCTACAAGTGCCCTGACCTACAGACCAGAGCATCTTAGGGATGCTAAAGGCCTTCTCAGTAGCATTCCTTATTGTTTTAGTAAACTGAGTATCTTCCAGCCCTCCCATCAGACACAATTGTATGATGGGGTTTCCTGTATGAAATAGTGTTTCCACTCCAGCATGCCCACTTTTCTGAAACATTTAATCCCTTCTTGCACTGTCTGCCACAGCATTTTAGCAGTTCTATTTCATTTAGGAGCTTGAGAAAGTGACAGCTCAGACTAAGAACTATCCAGGAATGTGTCTGCCTTGGGGTTAAATCCTTTACCCCAAGTAAGTATTACCATATTGGTAAACTCTGCCTTATCCCACTTTATGTCCTACCAACCCCTACCAACCCCTACCAACCCACTCTTAGAATTTACTTTCATATGTGCTCTTACAAAGTCCTACTGGCACATTTTAACGAGGTCCTTCAGGTCCTCTGAGGTGTAGTCCCTTTTCTCCTTTAGTAGGCCTGACATTTATATCGTGATCTACTCTACTTACTGATCTGGTAGAAGAAGAAGTGGTGGGGCAGGGACCAAAAAAGGCACACATTATCTTGCAAGGCCAGGGGGAATGTACTGACTGCAAAAGTGCTGTCCATTTCTGCATGTTCAAGACCCCTGCAGATTTCTGCAGGTTCAATCCCCTGCAGTGGATTCTGAGGATTTAATGTTTCCAGTTCATCAACCCCAAAGCTCCCATCTCAATTTTAGGGTCCCATGATTGCAGGCCCCATGTTGCTAGGTTGAGAGCTCAACTTTCTCTGAGTTCTGCTATTATGATTAAGTCCTGGACTGGGTCCTCAGATTTCCCTGCTCTTTGCCAGCAGGTGAGGAGAATCTCTAAATGTGCTCCAAAGAGGTCTTCTGGATTTCTTATCTGTCTTTAATTGCTGGTAATCATTTTGTCCTTCTGTTTTTTTCCCAAATCATTTAATGCTTTCAGCAATAGCCATCCAATTCCATTTGTCTTATAACTACTAACCTCCCCCCCCATATTCTTAAATACCTGATACATTACATCTCCTAGTGCATTTGCTTTAACAAATTTGCTATCTATTCCTGTTCATGACTGGTAGAAGTACTCACAGTTCCACTGCTACCTTGTGCAGGGGCTGGTGAACTCCCTGTAAGATCAGTAATGTGGTCCTCATTGCCAGCTGACTAACACATGATTCAGCTCTAGAATACCCCTTTTAACCTCTGTTTCTAACAACTTCTGGTACCTGCCTTTGCAGGCCAGACTCCCTGGTTAAGTATACTGATAAGGAGATTAGCAATCAGGACATTTATTTGGGAGTATTTTGGGATTAATACCTACAGGGGAAGAGAAACGAGCAGGATGAGCAGAGGGAAAAGTTGAATGGGAGGAAGTTGCAGCAAAGGTGTTAGTGACCCCACAGGTAGCTGTAAAGCTGGGATGACCATTCAGATTTGTTGGGAGTTAGAAAGGTGGAGGTGGCACATAGACTCCCTTGCATCAACCAGTCCCTGGATACAGGCTGCTCCCAGGAAGGAGCATGACTGTAAATAAAGGCAATCCCCAGAGACTGCCCACTGCATGCCCAGCAGCTGGGGGAATAAATGCTTCAGTTCTGAAGGTGGGTCTGGTGGCCCAGTGCAGCCTTCACACCATATAACTTCCCCAGTCCTCACCACACTGCCTGGGTCACTGCTAGTATAAAGTACTTTCACCCAAATCTTTGGATCAGGCTCAGTTTCTAGTGAACACCTGAACTAAAGTGACCTTTCATGAGGCTAAGCAATTTTAAGACAGATACGGTATAGTAAATATAAAAATTACTAATTATTATAGTAATAACTAACATTTGGAATATCTTTTATAAGTAATGATTCACAATCTCACTTTCTTCATCTCTAAAGCGAGGGTGTTTGACTAAATGATTATCATGGTACCAACCAACTCGAATGTTCTACCATCTCCTTTTCTGCTCAAGCTGATATCACAGCATAAACTCCTATTTCTCATGGATGCTGGGGCTCTGTGCCAAATGGCAGAAAGATGGGGTAGAAAATGTCTGCAGGGGTACCTGTGTGACTCATTTGGTTAAGCATCTGCTTTTGGCTCAGGTCATGATCCAAGGTCCTAGGATCGAGCCCCACTTTGGGCTCCGTGCTGAGCAGGGAGCCTGCTTCTCTCTCTCCCTTGCTGCTCCCCCTGCTTGTGCACATATGCAGGCTCTCTCTCTCTCTCTCTGTCAAATAAATAAATAAATAAAATCTTTTTAAAAATGTCCATGAAGACTGGCTTTGAGGTTTCATTTATGAGGCCACTCATTCTGTTAAAGCAGAGATATGGCAAAGAGCTGGCCCCCCACACAGAGTTCAAGGAGTTGAAAAAAGTAGTAGAAAGTCTTCTCTGTTCTACTGATTTCTAGTGGTTCTTGGGGGAATGGAGAGAGGTACCTTCCAGGTGGGATGTTGGTGACAAATATGCTCCCACAAATTTCCAATGATTCATGGTATTTTGTGGCTTGGGGCTAGAGATGAGAAACATCTCCCAATGTGCAGCAGAGACTCACGCCAGGAATAAAAATGCTAACAGTGCTCCTGTTGAGAAACCATAGGAGGATAATCCATTTGAGTCTTCACTTTCTACCTCCTGTAAAGGAAAAACATTGTAGGTACATATAATCAGCTGTTAGGTTGTGGGGTTGGGGGAAGAAGGAAGTATCAATGATGATCGTCCACCTTATGGATTTCTGTATATATAGACTCATGCTTGGTTTATTCACATTCAGTTCAGCATATAGTTAGAGGACACTGTGAAGACTTGGCTCTAGAAATCTCCCCACAAACCTTCCCCACTCCATAACTTTGACTCCACAGCTATGAGTCAGAATGCAGCAAGCTGGATTTCTTCTAAAATGTCTTCCGGCAAAGGAAGAAATGATCTCTAAGGTAGAAGAACCCTTCATGCAGTTCTTACTGCTTATTTGAGTTTAACAAATCATATTAATTGGAAGGACAGTAAGCATTGATGGCATGGATGGGGATATTAGCAAAGTGAATACAAAGAAGCCTCTTTATTATGCCAGAAACTTGAACTTCCTTCTTATAGGACAACTTAGTTTGTATTTATAGATTTTATCAATCTATAACAGCTATGTTTTAAAGAATATCACCCAACTAATAACAAATCCAAGCCAGAGAAAGAAGGGGGCAAAATGCTGCTCTAGTTATGTAGAAAAAATGACAAAGTTTAGTAAAGACTGGGTCATACTTTGGAGAAAATCAAGTTGCTAAGACATTTTCTGTTTTTGAAATATATTTGGAATACGGCATTTCAGTAGGACCCTAAGAGATACTGTGTGGCTTTCCTCTACACTAATTACAAGAAGTTACACTGGAATCAAGTATTTAAGTTGGGTGCCTGGGTGGCTCAGTGGGTTAAGGCCTCTGCCTTCGGCTCAGGTCATGAACTCAGGGTCCTGGGATCGAGGCCCGCATAGGGCTCCCTGCTCAGCAAGGAGCCTGCTTCTTCCTCTCTCTCTGCCTGCCTCTCTGCCTACTTGTGATCTGATCTCTCTCTCTGTGTCAAATAAATAAATAAAATCTTTTAAAAAAAAGTATTTAAGTTGCTGTATGCTCTAGAACTTGGTTTGACTTTGCACTTGAGTATTTAGTTAAGAGGTGAGACACAGAATAAGGTGTTCCTATATCATGTTTGCAGTTCCAAAATAAAGGGGAACACTTTTTACCATAGTCAGTAAAGTTAATGACTGGAGGAGAATTTGAATACAGAAAGGACTATTCATGCTTGCTTAGGTTTAAAATGATTTTTTTCAAATTTATATTTTTATCAAGTTTGTCTATAAATCTAATATTTATATAAATATTAATAATCACTTTTAATTGATGTTAAATAATGCTTAACTCCAGTTCAACAAACAAAACTTACATTAAACAGTCAGGCTTAGTACCAACATGGTTGAATACATTCCTTTAAAAATTTTACAATAAACATCATAATGTAATATATTCCATTTTTTCCCAGGTATTTAAAATGCTTGGCAAGGCAAAATCACAACCTTAACAAGTCTTCCTGACTATTTAAGAAAATCTTGTTAATCAAATGCATAAAATTATAAATTTTTGCATATTGAATTTTCTTACATACTCTAATATGCTTAAAATTGATATTAAATAAACTTTTCAGTGTAAGGTCACAGACTTAAATTAGTTGTACACTTCAAATTGAAGTCATGTTTCCTGAGAGGCCAAATTCTTTTACTTTATAAATACACAAGTTTGATTTATTCTGTCATCTCTAAAAATGTAATTCTAAACCTTCCTGGCTTGTAAAATCACTTCCCCAAATAAGGAGAACTCATTCACATAGCCAAATGCAGTGGTAGAAATAAAATGGATGGATCCCAGAGATGTTAAGGAGGTGGGGGACAATCAGCTCTTGAATGGTTTAAAGAGGAAAGTTAGGGAGAGAGAGGGGTCAAAACTGACACTTAAGTTTAATTTTAGTGGATAGTAGTGCCAAAATTTACTGAGATAGGAAGGATCAGAGGAGGAAAGGAAGTGGGAGGGGTAGTAGTATGAATTTTAGGACTGACAGATGCCTTGGCAGTTGTCCAAGTCACTCACTCTTCTAATTTACAGGTAAGGAAACAGATTCAGAAATCAAGAGATTTCTTTTTCTTTAAAAAAAATTTAATTCCAGTATAGTTAACATACAGTGTGATATTAGTTTCAGATGTACAATGTAGTGATTCAACAATTTTATACATTATCCAGTGTTTATTCTGTAGATGTACACTTAACCCTCTCTCCCTATTTCACCTATCCCCCGACCCACCTCCCCTCTATTACCATCAGTTTGTCCTCTATAGTTGAGTCCGTTTTTTGGTTTTTCTCTCTCCTTTTTCCCCCTTTGTTTGTTTGTTTTGTTTCTTAAATTCCATGTATGAGCGAAATGTAGTATTTGCCTTTCTCTGACTGATGTATTTCACTTAGCATTATACTCTCTAGCTTTATCCTTGTTGTTGCAAATGGCAAGATTTCTTTTTTTTAAACGGCTGAGTAATATTTCAGAGTGTGTGTGTGTTTGTGTGTGTGTGACTGTACCATACCTTTCTCCATTCGTCTATCAAAGAACACTTAGGTTGCTTCCATAATTTGGCTATTGTGAATAACGCTCCTATAAACATAGCTGTGTATGTATCCCTTTGAATCAGTGTTTTTGTATTCTTTGGGTAAATACTCAGTTGTGGCATTAGTGGATCAAATGGTATTTCTATTTTAAAAATTTTGAGAACCCTCCATATTATTTTCCACAGTGGTTGCACCAGTGCACCAACAGTGCACAGAGCTTCCTTTTTCTTCACATCCTCGCCAACACTTGTTTCTTGTGTTTTTGATGTTAGCCATTCTGACAGGTGTGAGGTGATATCATTGTGGGTTTTTTTTTTCCATTTTGGTTTTGATTTGCATTTCCCTACTGATTAGTAATGTCGAGCATCTCTTTCATGTGTCTGTTGGCCATCTGTGGGTCTTTGGGAAAATGTCTATTTAGGTTCTCTGCCCATTTTTAAATTGCTTTTTGTGTGTGTGTGTTTGTTAAGTTGCATAAGTTCTTTATGTATTTGGATAATAAGCCTTTATCAGACATGTCATTTGAAAATATCTTCTCCCATTCTGTAGGTTGTCTTTTAGTTTTGTTGAGGGTTTCCTTTGTCTGCAGAGGATTTTTATTTTGATATAGTTCCAGTAGTTTATTTTTGCTTTTGTTTCCCTTGCCTCAGGGGACATATCTAGAAACATGTTGCTATAGCCAATGTCAGAGAAATTACTGCCTGTGCTCTCTTCTAGGATTTTTTATGCTTTTAGGTCTCACATTGAGACCCTTAATCCACTTTGAGTTTATTTTTGTGTATGGTTTAAGAAAGTGGCCCAGTTTCATTCTTTTGCATGTAGCTGTCCAGTTTTCCCAAGACCATTTGTTGAAGAGACTCATTTTTCCCATTGCATATTCTTGCTTCCTTTGGTGAATATTATTGATAATTATGGGTTTATTTCTAGGTTTTCTACTCGTTCCATTGATTTTTCTGTCTCTTTTTATGCCAGTACCATACTTTTGTGATTACTACAGCTTTGTAGTGTATCTTGAAATCTGGAATTATATCTCCAGCTTTGTTCTTCTTTTTCAAAATTTCTTTGGCTATTTGAGGTCTTTTGTGGTTCCATACAAAATTTTTTTTTGTTCTAGTGCTGTGAAAAATGCTATTGGTATTTTTATAAGGATTACTACTAAATCTGTAGATTGCATTGGGTAGAATGGGCATTTTAACAAAATTTATCCTCCCAATCTATAAGCACAGAATATTTTTCCTTTTATTTGTTGTCATCTTCATTTTTTTTATTAATGTCTTACAGTTTTCAGACTACAGGTCTTTCACCTCCTTGGTTAAGTTTATTTCTAAATATTTTATCATTTTTGGTTTAATTGTAAATGAGATTGTTTTCTTAATTTCTCTGTTACTTCATTATTAGTGTATAGAAACACAATGGATTCTGTATATTGATTATGTATCCTGTGACCTTGCTAAATTCAGTTACCAGTTTTAGCAGTTTTTTGGTAGAGTTTTCAGGGTTTTTGATATATAGTATCTTGTCATTAGCAGATATAAGTTTTACTTCTTCCTTACTGATTTGGATACCTTTTATTTCTTTTTGTTATCTGATTGCTATGGCTAGGACTTCCAGTACTATGTTGAATAAAAGTGGTGAGGGTGGACATCCTTGTCTTGTTAGGGGAAAAGCCCTGTTTTCACCACTGAATATGATGTTAACTGTGGGTTTGTCATATATAGACTTTATTATGCTGAGGTATGTTCCTTCTAAAGCTACTTGTTAAGGGTTTTTATCATAAATGGATGTTGTACTTTGTCAAATGATTTTTCTGCAGCTATTGAAATGATCACATGGTTTTTATTCTTTCTTTTGTTAATGCGATGTATCATATTGGTTGATTTGTTAATACTGAACCTCCCATGCACCCTGGGGGTAAATCCCACCTGATTGTGGTGAACCAGTTTTTAAATATATTGTTGGATTTACTTTGCTCAATTTTGTTGAGGATTTTTGCATCTTTCATTTGAGATATTGGCCTCCACTCATTTTTTTTTGTAGAGTCTATCTGGTTTTGGTATCAGGGCAAGCTGGCCTTGTAGAATGAATTTGAAGGCTTTTCTTCCTCTTTTATTTTTTGGAATAGTTTGAGAAGAATAGGCATTAACTCTTTTTTAAGTATTTGGTAGTATTCATCTGTGAAGACATCCAATCCTGGACTTTGGTTTGTTGGGAGTTTTTTGATTACTGATTCAATTTCATTACTGGTAATTGGTCTGTTCAAATTTCCTTTTTCTTTCTGATTCAGTTTTGAGAGGTTATATGTTTCTAGGAATTTATCCATTTCTTCTAGGTTGTCCAATTTGTTGCATATAGTTTTTCATAATATTCTCTTATAATTCTTTTCATTTCTATGGTGTCAGTTGTGGTTTCTCCTCTTGAATTTCTGGTTTTATTTATTTGAGTCCCCGCTCTGTCTCTTTTTGATCAGTCTGGATAAAAGTTTATCAATTTTGATTGATCTTTCAAAGAACAACTTCCTGGTTTCATTGATCTATTCTTTTCTTTTTTTTTCAGTTTCTGTTTTATTTATTTATGCTCTAATCCTTTCTACTGGTTTTAGATTTTGTTTGTTCTTTTTCTAACTCCTTTAGGTGTATGGTTGTTTATTTAAGATTTTTTTTTTAGATTTTATTTATTTATTTTACAGAGAGAGACACAATGAGAGAGGGAACAGCAGCAGGGGGAGTGGGAGAGGGAGAAGCAGGCTTTCCTGCAGAGCAGGGAGCCTGATGTGGGGCTCAATCCCAGAACCCTGGGATCAGGACCTGAGCCCAAAGGCAGACGCTTAACAACTGAGTCCCCCAAGTGCCCCTTTTTTGGCTTCTTGAGGTAGGCCTGGAATGCTATAAACTTTCATCTTAGAACAGCTTTCTCCCAAAGATTTTGGACCATTGTGTTTTCATTTTCATTTGGCTCCTTGTATTCTTTGATTTTCTCTTTTATTTCTTGGTTGACCCATTCATTGTTTAGTAGCATGTTTTTTTAACTCCTCTGTATTTGTGTTCTGCTTAGATTTTAAAAAAAATTTTATTTACTTACTTGACAGAGAGATAGGGAGAGCATGAGCAGGGAGGAGGAGCAAGGGGAGAGGGAGAAGCAGGCTTCCCACTGGACAGGGAACCCCTGTCCAGATTTTTTCTTCTGGTTGATTTCTAGTTTCATACTGTTATGGTCAGAAAAGGTACATAAGTATGACTTCAATCTTTTTGAAATTATTGAGACTTGTTTCGTGTCCTAACATGTGATCTATTCTGGAGAATGTTCCATATGCACTTGAAAAGAATGTGTATTCTGCTGTTTAGGATGGAAATGTTTTGAATATATCTGATAGATCCATCTGGTCCAATGTGTCATTCATAGCCACTGTTTTGTTGTTGACTTTTCTGTTTCGATGATATACCCAAGTGGGATGTTATGGTCCACTACTATGCTTATATTGCTATTGTTGCATTTCTCTGTTTGTTAATAGGTGCTTTATGTATGTGTGTGCTTCCATGTTGGGTACATAATTATTTACAATTGTTATTTCTTCTTGTTGGCTTATTACCTTTATGATTATGTAGTGTCCTTCTTTGTCTCTTTTATAGTCTGTTTTAAATTCTATTTTGTCTGAAATAAATATTGGTACCCCAGCTTTCTTTTCACTTCCATTTCCATGATAAATGTTTTCCTACCTCTTTACTTTCAATCCGTGTGTGTCTTTAGGTCTGAAATGAGTTACACATAAGGAGTATATACATGGGTCTTGCTTTTTTTTAATCCATTCCATCATGCTATGTCTTGATTGGAGTGATGGTCCATTTACATTTAAAGTAATTATTGATAGGTATGTACTTATTGCCATTTTATTACTTGTTTTATGGTTGTTTTTGTAGTTCTTCTCTGTTCGTTTCTTCTATTATTCCCTTCTCACATGGTTTGTTGGCTTTCTTAATGATACGTTTGGATTCCTTTCTCTTTATTATTTTTTTTTTACTTAAATTCAAGTTAATTAACAAACAGTGCAGCACTAGTTCCAGGAGCAGAATCCAGTGATTCATAACCCACATACAATACCCAGTGCTGATCCCAAGTACTCTCCTTAATGCCCATCACACATTTAGCCCTTTCCCCCCGCCCATCTGCCCTCCAGCAACCCTCAGTTTGTTCTCTTATTTAAGAGTCTCTTATAGTGTGCCTTCTCTCTTTGTATTTTTCCTTCCCTTCCTCTGTGTTCATCTGTTTTGTGTGTTAAATTCCACATATGAGTGAAATCATATATTTGTCTTTCTTTGACTAACTCCATTCAGTGTAATACACTCCAGTTCAATCCACATTGTTGCAAATGGCAAGATTTCATTCTTTTTGATCTCTGAATAATATTCCATTGTAATATATATACCACATCTTCTTTATCCATTTATCAGTCAATGGACATTTGGGCTTTTTTCATAATTTGGCTATTGTTAATAGTGCTGGTGTAAACATTGGGGTGCATGTGCTCCTTTGAATCAGCATTTTTTAATCCTTTGGATAAATACTTAGTAATGTAATTACTGGGTCACGGGTAGTTCTTTTTTTTAAGGTTTTTTTTTAAAGATTTATTGATTTATTTGAGAGAAATTTGAGAGGGGGGGAATGGAGGGGTAGAGAGAGAGAGGGAGACAATCTCAAGCACACTCCCTGCTGAGCATGGAGCCCAATGTGGGCTCAATCTCATCACCCTGAGATCATGACCTGAGCCAAAATCAAGAGTCTGATGCTTAACTGACTAAGCCACTCAGCTGCCTCAGGATTGTAGGATAGTTCTATTTTTAACTTTTTGAGGATACTCCATACTGTTTTCCAGAGTGGTTGCACCAGTTTTCATTCCCACTAACAATGCAAAAGGGTTCCCCTTTCTCCATATCCTCAACAATATGTGTTGTTTCCTGAATTGTTAATTTTAGCCACCCTCATAGGTATGAGATAGTATCCAACTGTGGCTTTGATTTGTATTTCCCTGCTGAGGAGTGATGTTGAGTATCTCTACATGTGTCTGTTAGTCATCAGTATGTCTTCTTTGGAAAAGTGTCTATTCATGTCTTCTGCCCATTTCTTAACTGGTTTGTTTTTTGGGTGTTGAGTTTGATAAGTTCTTTATAGACTTTGGATACTAAACCTTTATTAGATATGTCATTTGAAAATATCACCTCCCATTCCAAAGGTTGCCTTTTGGTTTTGTTGATTGTTTCCTTCACTGTGCAGAAGCTTTCTAACTTGATGAGATCTCAGTAGTTCATTTTTACTCTTGTTTTGCTTGCCTTTGGAGACATGTCTCAGAAGAATTTGCTGTGCCTTAGGTCAAAGAGGTTGCCACCTGCTTTCTCCTCTAGGATTTTGATGGTATCCGTTCTCATGTTTAGGTCTTTCATCCATTTTGAATTTATTTTTGTTTATAATGTGAGAAAGTGGTCCAGTTTCATTTTTCTGCCTGTGGCTTTCCAGTTATCCCAACACCATTTGTGGAAGAGACTTTTTTTTTCTATTGGATATTCTTTCTTGCTTTGTCGAAGATTAGTTGACTGTACATTGTGGGTCCCTTTCTGGGTTCTCTATTCTGTTCCATTGATCTATGGGTCTGTTTTTTTGCCAATACCATACTGTCCTGATGAATACAGCTTTGTAATATAGCTTGAAGTCTGGAATTGTGGTACCTCCTGCTTTGTTTTTATTTTTCAGGATTGCTTTGGCTGTTTGGGATATTTTCTGGTACCATACAAATTTTAGAATTGTTTGTTCTAGCTCTGTGAAAAATGCTGGTGCTATTTTGATAGTAATTGTCTTGAATGTGTAGATCACTTTAGGTAGAATATACATTTTAACAATATTTGTTCTTCTAATCCATAAGCATAGAATGTTTTTCTATTTCTTTGTGTTTTCCTCAATGTCTTTCATAAATGTTCTATTGTTTTCAGTGTACAGATCCTTTACCTATTTGGTTAGGTTTAGTTATAGGTATTTTCTGGTTTTTGGTGCAATTGTAAATGAGATCAATTTCTTGATTTATCTTTCTGCTGCTTCATTATTGGTGTATAGAAATGTAACAGATTTCTATACATTGATTTTTATCTTGCAATTTTGCTGAATTCATGCAAAAGTTCTAGCAATTTTTTGGTGGAGTCTTGTGTTTTCTACACAGAGTATCATGTTGTCTGCAAATAATGAACATTTGACTTCTTTCTTGCTGATTTGGATGCCTTTTATTTCTTTTTGAGGTCTGATTGCTGAGGTTATTTCCAGTACTATGTTGAACAGCAGTGGTGAGAATGGACACCCTTGTCATGCTCCAGACCTTGGAGAAAAGCTTTCAATTTTTCTCCATTGAGGATGATATTAGCTGTCAGTCTTTTGTATATGGCCTTTATGATATTGAGGTTTATTCCTTCTTTCCCTATTTTCTTGATGGTTTTTATCAAGAAAGGATGCTGTACTTTGTCAAATGCTTTTTCTGCATCTATGGAGAGGATCATATGGTTCTTGTCCTTTCTTTTATTAATGTGGTGTATCTCATTGATTGCTTTGTGGATATTAAACCACCCCTTCAGCCCAGGAATAAATCCCACTTGGTCGTGGTGAATAATCCTTTAAATGTACTGTTGGATTTGATTAACTAATATCTTGTTGAGAATTTTGCATTCATGTTCATCAGAGATATTTGTCTGTAATTCTCCTTTTTAGTGTGGTCTTTGTTTGGTTATGGAATCAAGGTAATGCTGGCCTCATGGAATGAGTTTGGAAGTTTTCCTTCCATTTCTATATTGTGGAATAGCTTCAGAAGAACGGGTTGTTAATTCTTTAAATGTCTGCTAAAATTCCCCTGGGAAGCCATCTGGCCCTGGATTTTTTTTTAAGATTTTATTTATTTATTTGACACACAGAGAGAGAGATCAGATCACAAGTAGGCAGAGAGGCAGGGAGAGAGAGAGGAGGAAGCAGGCTCCCTACTGAGGAGGGAGCCTGATGTGGGCCTCAATCCCAGGACCCTGAGATCATGACCTAAGTCGAAGACAGAGGCTTTAACCCACTGAGCCACCCAGGTGCCTGGGCCCTGGATTCTTGTGTGTGTGGGATTTTTGATGACTGATTCAATTTCTTTGCAGTTATGGGTCTGTTCAGGTTTTCTGTCTTCTTGTTTCAGTTTTGGTAGTTTATATGTTTCTAGGAATTTATCCATTTTTTTTCAAGATTGCATAATTTGTTGACCTATAATTGCACATAATATTCTCTTGTAATTGTTTGTATCTTTGTGGTCTTGGTTGTGATATCTCCTCTTTCATTTGTGATTTTATCTATTTAAGTCCTTTCTCTTTTCTTTTTGGTAACTCTGGGTAGGGAGTTATCAATTTTGTTAGTTCTTTGAAGAACCAGCTCCTTGTTTCACTGATCTGTTCTAATATTTTTTTAAATTTCTGTATCATTTATTTCTGTTCTAATCTTAATTATTTCCCTTCTTCTGCTGTTTTTAGGCTTTATTTACTGTTCTTTTTCCTCTGCTCCTTTAGGTATAAGGTCATGTTATATATTGGAGACTTTTCTTGCTTCTTGAGGAACAGTGTATTGCTATGTACTTCTCTCTTATGACTGCCTCTGGTAGTATCCCAAAGGTTTTGGACTGTTGTGCTTTTATTTTCATTTGCTTCCGTGTGCGTGTGTGTGTGTGTGTTTAATTTCTCCTTTAATATCCTGGCTGAACAACTCATTCTCCCACCTTTTTTTTTAAATTAACAGATAATGTATTATTTGTTTCAGGGGTACAGGTCTTTGATTCATCAGTCTTCCAAAATTCAGAGCATTCATCATAGCACATACCCTCCCCAATGTCCATCACCCTGCCACCCCATCCCTCCCACTTCCTCCCCTCCAGCAACCCGGAATTTGTTTTCTGAGACCAAGAGTCTCTAAAGTTTTGTCTCCCTCTCTGGTTTCATCTTGTTTCATTTCTCCCTCACTTCCCCTATGATCTCTGTCTTGTTTCTCAAATTCCTCAAATCAGTGAGATCATACTCATTCTTTAGTAGGATATTCTTTAACTTCCATGTATTATGGTCTTTCTAAATTTTTTCTGTAGTCAACTTCAAATTTCATAATATTGTGGTCTGAAAATATGCCCACTATGATCATTATCTTTTTGTTCTCATTGAGGGCTGATTTGTGACCCAGTATGTGATCTATTCTGGAGAATGTTCTATGTGTGCTTGAAAAGAATGTGTATTCTGTTGTTTTAGGATGAAATGCTCTGAATATGTCTATTAAGTCCATCTGGTCCAGTATGTCATTCAAAGCCATTGTTTCTTTGTTGATCTCCTCCTTAGATGATCTGTCCATTGCTGTGAGTCTGGTGTTTAAGTCCTCTACTATTGTTATATTATTATCAATGAGTTTCTTTATGTTTGTTATTAATTGATTTATATATTTGGCTGTTCCCAAGTTGAGGGTATAAGTGTTTACAATTGTTGAGATCTTTTTGTTGGATAGACCCATTTATTATGATATAGTGTCCTTCTTCATCTCTTATTACCGTCTTTGGTTTAAAAATCTAGATTGTCTGATGTAAGTATGGCTACTCTAGCTTTCTTTTGATGTCCATTAGTATGATGGTTCTCTACCTATTCACTTTCAATCTGGAGGTGTGTTTGGTTTTAAGATGTGTCTCTTATAAGCAGTATATTGATGGATCTTGTTTTTTTTTAATCCATTCTGATACCCTAAGTCTTTTGATTGGAGCATTGATGCATTGAGTCCATTTACATTCAGAGTAATTATTGATAGGTATGAATTTAATGCATTGTATTACCTGTAAAGTCACTATTCCTGTAGATTATCTCTGTTCCTTTCTGGTCTTTGTTGCTTTTGGTGTCTCTTTCCCCCTTAAAGTGTCCCCTTTAGTATTTCTTGCAGAACTGAGTTAGTGTTCACAAATTCCTTCAGTTTTTGCTAGTCTTGAGCTCTTTATCTCTCCTTCTTCTATTCTGAATGATAGCCTTGCTGGATAAAGTATCCTTGGCTGCATATTTTTCCCATTTAGTATGTTGACTATATCATGCCACTTTTTTCTAGCCTGCCAAATTTCTGTGGACAGGTCTACTTCTAACCTTATGTGTCTACACTTGTAGGTTAAGGACTTTTTGTTTTTAGATGCTTTCAGAATTCTCTATCTTTCTTTTTGCAAGTTTGACTCTGATATGTCTGTTGTTGACCTGTTTTTGTTGATTTTTTTGTTTTTGTTTTTATTGATTTTGAGGGAAGTTCTCTGTGCCTTTTGTACTTGAATGCCAGTTTCCTTCCTCAGAATAGAAGGTTCTCAGCTTTTTCCCACTGTATTTCTTCTGAGACTCATGTGATAGATATTGCACTTTGTGGAATTGCTGAGTTCCTAAAGTCTATATTAATGATCTAATAGTTTTATTTTCCTCTTCTTTTCAGCTTCATTATTTCCATAATTTTATCTTCTATATCACCCATTCAATCCTCTGCTTCTTCCATCCTTGCTATGATTACATCCACTTGGTTTTGCATCTCAGTTATAACCTTTTTTTATAAATTCAGCCTCACTAGTTTTTAAGTCTTTTATCTCTGCAGCCAGGGTTTCTCCGGTGTCTTCTATGCTTATACAAAGCCCAACTAGTATTCCTGTGACTGTTGTTTTAAATTCTTATTCAGATATATTGCATATATCTTCTTTGAGCAAATCCCTGGCTGTGATTTCTTCTTGATCTTTCTTTTGGGGAGAATTTCCCCATCTTGTCATTATGTCTAGGTTTCTATCTTTTGTGTATTGTGGAAGTTTGTTATGTTTCCTGCTCCTGAGAGTAATAACTATATTAAGAAGAGGTCCTGTACTGTCCAGGGCCCGGCTCTTCAAGAAGTGTTTCTGATGTATGCTGTGTGTGCACTCTGCTGTTGTGTTTTGGCTGCTCTTTCCTACAGGTCAGTTCTCTATGGAGTTCCTCCTTGCTTGCAGTGGGGAGTGTTCGAATTTTTAACTAGGTGTGCTTTGATTTGTTTGTTAAGATAAATCTGATTTTAAACAAAGTCCTTATCTAAGAAAAGAGAAAAGGTAAAGCAACAGAGAAGCAAACAGACAAACGAGATACTGTAAGCCCTATTCCAAAGAATAAGAAAGATAGAAGGAAAAAAGAAAAGAAGAAGAAGAAAAAAAAAGAAGGCTGATCCAAAAAACAAGGAAAGGAACAAACAAATCAACAAATGGACAAGAAACTATAGGCCTGATGCCAAAGAAAAAAGAAAAAAAAGAAGAAGAAAAAATGATAAAAAGAAAAATAAAACGTCATCCTATTTCCACTAAAACTGAAACTGACACTTTGGAGCACTCAGTGATCAGCAGACCTAGTACCTGAAAGTGGTAGGATGGGGGGAGCCTATGTTGGTCTTCTGAGGGAGAGGCCCACTGTATTGGCCTACAGTCAGACCTGCCCTTGCAAAGATGCCCCTGCCAGGCCCAGGGGGCAGGTTTGGTGTAAGCAACCACCAAGTTGCTTAAAGGCACTGTGTTTCTCTCCAAGGTCTGACCATGCTGGTGGAGGGGTGGGGGCGGGGAGCGTGGAAGATGACCTCATCATCACCGTACCTTCTCTTCCCTGGGGAGGGTGATTCATGGCTGCTACTGTTCAGGAGGTCTTCACAGGAGAGCAAAGAATCTCCTCTCCTATGTCCCAGGCTTTTATCAGATCACTTCTCTCGCCCTGTCTGTGCCTGGCCATTGGCACAGCCAGGGCTACAGTTCTCTTGTGTATTATCTCTGACTGGTGCCTGAGATTCAAAACTCCAAATCTTGAAGGGCATGGGAAGGCACAGACCTGTTCCCCTTCCCCAGAGGAGAGACTCAAGGCATGCCCAGCAACATTTTGTCCCAGAAAAGCAGTTGCATAGCAAGCAATTGGTGGCTGGAGTCTATTGTGATGGATGGGGACAAGCTGCAACTAGGTTATCTGACCTCTGCACACACCTCTGTCCTCTGCTGCTGAACAGCCATTCAGTGGCTCCCAGCAAGCCTTTTGTCCTTGGAGAGGCAAAATGCCATCATCTAAGTGTACTCCAGGAAGGGGATCAACCTCTCCCAGTGTGACCCAGGGGATCCTCTCACCATACTGTGTTGTGAGGACCCTACGTGCAACTCTTTCTCCTGCTTTCTCCCTCTCTCTGACTTCATTACGTGAAAAGGGCTCCCTCCCCTTTCCAGCACCCCAGCTTCTCTCTCCCCCAATTCCTGGCTCTGAACCTTGCACCTGCCACATTCTTGCCCTCCAATTGTGCAGATTGTTTTCTCAATCCTCAGACTGATTCCTGTTCAAAATGATTTGATGTTGATCTAGCTGTGTTTGAGGGATGAGGCAAGCTCAGGGTCCCCTTACTACTCTGCCATCTTAATTGTTCCCTTTCTCCTTTTTTGCATACTTATTACTGGTTACTTTATTTTTTTTTAAAGATTTTATTTATTTATTTCACAGAGGGAGAGAGATCACAAGGAGGCAGAGAGGCAGGCAGAGAGAGAGAGAGGGGGAAGCAGGCTCCCTGCTGAGCAGACAGCCCGATGCGGGCCTCGATCCCAGGACCCTGAGATCATGACCTGAGCCGAAAGCAGAGGCTTTAACCCACTGAGCCACCCAGGCGCCCTACTGGTTACTTTAAAAAATATTTATTTACTTGAGAGAGAAAGAAAGAGAGAGCACACAAGTGGGGGCAGGGCACAGGAAGAAGAAGTAGATTCCCCACTGAGCAGGAAGCCCAACTCAAGCTCAATCCCAGGACTCTGAGATCATGACCTGAGCCAAAGGCACACGCTTAACCAACTGGGCCACCCAGGTGCCCCTCTATTACTTTTTTTTTATTTGTTGTCACCATTAGGTTTATATATAACATCTTATGCATAATGAAGTCTAAATTAAGTTGATAGCCACTTAAGTGCAACTCATTCTGAAAACACAAAATTTTTATTTCTCTTCTTCCCCCCCTCTACCTGTTTAAGGTATGTGGTGTCATACTTTACATCCTTTTATTGTGTGAATTCCTTGACTATGTTTTGTACATATACATAATGTTACTGCTTTTGTGCTTCCTACTTTTCTTACTCCTGCTTGTGGTCTTTTCTTTCCACTCACAGAGTTCCCTTTAACATTTCCTGTAGGGCTGCTTTACTGGTGATGAATTCCTTTAACATTTGTTGGTCTGAAAATTCTTTATCTCTTATTCTATTCTGAATGATAGCCTTGGTGGATAGACTATTCTTGGTTGCAGATTTTTTTCTTTTAGCACTTTAACTATATCATGCCACTTTTTTCTGGCCTGTGGAGTTTCTGGTGATGGAAAAATCAGCTGATAGCTTTTTGGGGTTTCTCTTGTATGGAGCTATTTTCTTTTGCTGCTTTTATTTTTCCCCAAGTTTTTATTTTAATTGCAGCTAGTTAACATACAGTGTAATATTATTTCAGGTGTAATATTTAGTGATTCATCACTTACATACAACACCTGGTGCTCATCATAACAAATGCACTCCTTAATCCCCTTCAACTACTTAACCCATCTCACTCCTATCTCCCCTCCAAAAACCCTGTTTGTTCTCTATAGTTAAGAATTTGTTTCTTGGTTTGCCTCTCTTCCCCCCAACCCCATATTAATTTGTTTTGTTTCTTAAATTCCATATATTACTGAAATCATATGGTGTTTGTCTTTTTCTGACTTATTTTGCTTAGCATAACACTCTAGCTCCATCCACATCATTGCAAATGGCAAGATTTCATTTCCTTTTTCAGCTGAATATATATATATATATATATATATATATATATGAATATATATATATATAACTTCTTTATTCCTTCATCAGTTGATGGACGTTTGGGCTGTTTCCATAATTTGGCTATTGTTGATAATGCTGCTATAAATGTCAGGGCACATATATCCCATCAAAGTAGTATTTTTGTGTCCTTTGCGTAAGTACTCAGTGATGCAATTGCTGGATTGTAGAGTAGTTCTGTTTTTAACTTTTTGAGGGACCTCCGTACTGTTTTCCAGAGTAGCTGCATCAGTTTGCATGCCCACCAATAGTGTAAGAGGGTTCCCCTTTCTCCATATCCTTGCCAACATCCACTGTTTCCAGTGTTGTTAATTTTAGCCATTCTGACTGGTGTGAGGTGCTATCTCATTGCAGTTTTGATTTGTATTTTCCTGATGATGAGTGATATTGAGCATCTTTTCATGTGTCTGTTTGCCATCTTTATGTCTTCTTTAGAAAAATGTCTATTCAAGTTTTCTGCCCCTTGTTAAAATGGATTATTGGGGGGGTATTGAGTTTGATAAGTTCTTTATATATTTTGTATACTAAATCTTTTTCAGATATGTCATTTGCAAATATCTTCTCCCATTCCATAGGGTGACTTTTAGTTTTGTTGACTGTTTCCTTTGCTGTGCAGAAGCTTTTTATTTTTATTTTATTTTATTTTTATTTCTACTATATCCCAGTAGAAAACTGGGCAGCAATATGCAAAAGAATGAAACTGGACCACTTTTTATTTTTTACACCATACACAAAAATACATTCAAAATGGATTAAAGAACTAAATCTGAGACAGGAAACCATTAAATCCTAGAGGAGAACACAGGTGGTAACCTCTTTGACATTGGCCATAACATCTTCTTACTAGATATGTCTCCTAAGGCAAGGGAAACAAAAGCAAAATTGATCTCTTGCTGCTTTCAAAGTTCTCTCATTTTAATTACTGTATGTCCTGGTTTGTACTTCCTTGATTTGCTTTTGTTGGGGCTTCTCTGTGCCTCCTGGACCTAGATTTCTGTTTCCTTTCCTAGATTTGGGGAGTTTTCAGCTATTATCTCTTCAAATAAAATTTCCACCCTCTCTTCTTGATCCCTGTAATCAAATGTTATTATGCCTGATGGTGTCACCATGTTCCCTTAATCTATTTTCTGTTATATTATTGGTTTTTCTCTCTCCTCTCCAGGTCTTTTGCTTTCCATTACTCTGTCCTCCAACTCACTGATCAATTCTTCTATTTCCTCTAGTCTACTATTTATTCCATCCAGTGTGTTTTTAATTTGTTACAGAGTTCTTCATCCCTGATTGGATCTTTTTTATGTTTTCTATCTCTTTGTAAAGAATCTCACTGTGGTGCTCCTCTCTTTTCTCATGTCCACTGAGTATCTTTAGGTCCATTACTCTAAATTCTCTATCAGACATATTACTTATATATGTTTCATTTAGGTCTCTTGCTGTCATTTTGCCTTGCTCTTTCATTTGGGACATATTCCTCTGTCTTATTTTGTGTAACTCTTTGTGTCTCTTTCTCTGTGTTAGAAAAGTCTCCTACATCTCCTGCTCTTGAGAGCAGTGGGTCCTATAGTGCCCTGCAGTGTAATTTCCCCTGTTCACCAGAACCTGGCACTTCAGGGGTGTCTCCTATGTGTATTGCACATGCCCCACTGTTGTGTTCAGTCCAGTCAATGGTTCTCTTTGCCTTTTGCGAATAGGGCTTGGGCCCTGTGCTTTAGTCATCCTGTCTGGGGCCACCTTGGGTTTGAGTTGGGTCAGATCAAGTGTTTGCCAGAGTTTCAGGGTACTCTCCCTGCGTTGTCCTTGAGAGGTTTTTGTTGGTGGGTGGGGTTTGTAGTCAGAGCAGAGTCAGTGCAGAGCATAGCCCATTGCTGGGGCCAAAACCTGACTGGTTTCAATGGTTCTCTCCCCCTCTCCTCAGTGCAAGGAGTCACTTTGGAGTGGTGCTGGCCCCTGTTGGGGCTGCTTGCACACTGCCAGGATTGTGGCACCACTTTGGATAGACTCCTGCCAAGGGTGGTGTGTTAAAGGGCAGGGACAGGGCATGTGGTGCCAGTGAGTTCTGCCCATGTCCCTTTGGGGAGGGACCTGCAGCTGCCTGGGAAAACCCTCACTGAGGATGGCTGGATTGGATGAGGCAAATTCACAGAAACACACGGGGATGAGAGCATTGTTAGCAACCTAGAGAGAAAGAGTTTGTGCTCATTCCCACAGATGTCTATGTATCTAGGCTGGGGACTGGGGGAGGGAAATGGTTCCTGCCAGCTCCTTTGCTCTTGGAGAAGTCTCCCAAAGATCTATGTCCCTCTAGGATACACTCTGAGATTTGTATGTGAATCTCCTTCCTAAATATCCCAGGCATTTTTCAAACTGCGCTTCTATGCTGTATCTCTGCAGGGCTATTTGTTGTGCTATCTCTAAAGGCAGGGACTCAGTTTTTGTTCACCTTCCTGCTTCTCTCAGAACCAAGCCTGCTTTTTTTTTTTTTTAAGTTCCAGGTGCTACACACCACTGATTGTAAGAACTCAAAAAGCCAGGCCCCTCTAGTTTTCAAAGCCAAATATTATAGGGATTCATCTTCCCAGTGCATGTCCACCATGACTGGAGTGCCTGGTGTGGGGTCTGTTCCTCTCCCTTCTCCACTGCCACAGCATCCCTCACTCCCACGGACAGTCCCATAGGTCCATTTCATTCCTGATCACATCTCTACCCTCTTTACCCTCCTTGATTTGGCTGCTTCTCTACATTTAGCTCTGGAGAGTATGTTCTGCTAGTCTTCAGGTTGTTTTCTGGGTTATTTACACTGACGTGTGTTATCTAGTTGTATCTGTGGAATGAGGTGAGCCAGGATCCTCCTATTCTGCCATCTTCTTTGGAAGTCCTAAGTGATTTCATTTTCAATAATAAACCTTTTCCAAAAAAAGAAAACTTTTTCAATGTACATCCAGAGAATGACACACATGTTTCTCATTTTGGTATTTCTGTCTCAAAAATGGACAGGATAAAGTGCAATCCTGGAGAAGTTGTTCTTTGTCTTGTAAGTACTGGATTATGAACAAAGTAGATAGAAGAAAAGTTGCTTCTAAGATTTCACTCACATTTTGAGATGATACAAAATAAGGACTTAAAAAAAACCTGTAAGCCAAGTACTTATAGTGTATGTACAAGCAAGTTGTCATTTTGCCTTCGGTAAGATGCCGCCCTCTGCCACCAACTCCCCAGGTTGGGTGTGAAGGTGAATACTAGATGTCAAAATCTAAGGCTTGTCCCAAGGTTGCAGAACACAAAGAAGCATTTGTGCTGTTAATATATGTTGACTTTAGCATTGCCAATAACCAACCTCAGACTTTGGCCAAAGTTTTCCCAAAGTTACATAAATTTTTCACTTTGAAATGGCTGGATGATCTTATTAGTCATAGACTAACACTGAGGTTCCCTTTCTGTTCTGAGGAACTCAAGAATGCAGAGCTGGAGCACATGGACAATTGAAGGGGCCAAAAAGGAGTTAGAAAACTTCCTCAGTTTTAATCTTCCCTGGAATTTTAGCTTTTGCTAGGGAAAAAAAGTCTTCCTGGTTCTTCTCATTGTGACAAGAGACCTAGAGAGAACTTAAAGGTCCCTTCCAGTCAGTAGAGTTTGGAACTGGACAGCATTTCCAGAAATCACAGGCATTCATAGAATGTGGAACCACCCTACCCTCCTTTCAGACAGCAGCACCACAACTAGAGGTGGACATGACCACTTTCTTTACCCAGTCACCAGGTGGGCTCCTTCAAGAGTGGCCTGTTGAGGCCAGACATTCTAGAGTCTCTCTAAGAAGTACTTAGGGAAAAAAGTTCACTTTCATTAATCATCTAAGGGTGGTTGGATAATAAAAGGGAGCATGAATAAGGAAGGTTTAAATTTTTTTTTTACTTTTAACAAGTAGGAAAAAAAAAACCTCCACAGACTAGAATCAAGGTTAAAATGTTTGTGGCATAGTGAATCCTGTTAAACAAACCCCTATATATGACCTCATTGCAACTGCGATTTTCAGATTCTCATTGACTTTAGTGAAAAGTATATCTGCATCTGAGGTTATCCTACATAAGAGAATGTGGGGAGACTCTTTAATTCTTAAAAGTGATGTGCTGATATTTCCAAAATAGAATTCTTTGAAGTTGCTCCTAGGCAGAGAGTCTACACGTTATAATTAACAATAAAGCACACTACGACTTTCAAAATTAGATGTCAGGCAAAACTTTAAAAAAATGTTTTCTGGCTTTGTGAACATCATGATTATACATCAGGGACACTGATATATGATAGAAATTGAATATCTATGGATATCAATAAATATTGGATATCTAATAAATGGAATATCTCCTTTATTGAAAGCAAGAATCAGAGTGACTTTTTTTTTTTTTTTTGCTTATCCTCAGTTTTTTACTTTCAGGAGTTTGGAGGCAGAAAGGGCAGAACATGTAAGGAAAGCAAATAGAAGGATAATAAGGCATGACTCAGGTGAGGAAATTGAGTGAATTAACCTGCTGTTTGTTACAAAGTATGTTAGAAATGGTTTTTTTTCTTCCAAGTTTTTATTTAAAGTCCAGTTAATTAACATAAAGTGTAATATTGCTGTCAGGTGTAGGATTTAGTGATTCATTACTTACATACAATACCCAGTGTTTATCACAACATATGCCCTTCTTAATACCCATCACCCATTTAACCCACCCCCACCCCTACCCAGCTCCCTTCCAGCAATCCTCAGTGTGTTCTCTATAGTTAAGAGTCTTTTTCTTTGTTTGCCTCTCTTTTTTCCCCCATGTTCATTGATTAGGTTTCTTAAATTCCACATATGAGTGAAATCATATGGTGCTTGTGTTTTTCTGATTGACCTTTTTTGCTTAGTATAATACTCTCTAGCTCCATCTGCATCATTGTAAGTGGCAAGATTTCATTCTTTTTCATGGCTGAGTAATATTCTATTGCATATATATGCTACCATCTCTTCTCTATCCATTCATCAGTTGATGGACATTTGGGCAGTTTCCATAATTTGGCTATCGTTGATAATGCTGCTATAAACATCAGGGCACATATATTCCTTCAAATTAGCATTTTTGTGTCCTTTAGGTAAGTACCTAATAGTGCAATTGCTGGATTGTAGAGTAGTTCTATTTTTAACTTTTTGAGGGATGTCCATACTATTTTCCAGAGTGGCTGTACCAGCTTGCATGCCCACCAACAGTGTAAGATGTTTCCCTTTTCCCCATATCCTTGCCAACATCCATTGTTTCCATTGTTGTTAATTTTAGCCATTCTGACTGGTGTGAGGTGCTATCTTGTAGTTTTGATTTGCATTTCCCTGATAATAAGTGATGTTGGGCATCTTTTCATGTGTCTGTTTGCCATCTGTATGTCTTCTTTAGAAAAATGTCTATTCAAGTTTTCTGCCCCTTTCTAAACTGGATTATTTGTCTTTTAGGTGTTGAGTTTCCTAAGTTCTTTATATATTTTGTATACTAACTCTTTATCAGTTATGTCATTTGCAAATATCTTCTCCCACTCTAAACATTGCCTTTTAGTTTTGTTGATTGTTTGCTTTGCTGTGAAGAAGCTTTTTATCTTGATGAAGTCTCTTGTTACTGAATAGTGGGTCTCAGCTTGACTGAACTCTCAACAATTATTTTACATCTAATTTGAAATGATGCAGAGTAGAACATTGAGCACATATTTCTTTAGCTTGGCACCTGAAAACTGATAATGACCTGGTATATATTGTCCTGCTCAGATCAGTAAGTCCAAATCTGCCCTAGGTCTCTGCTGACATTGGACTTGTAAGCACATTTCTCCTATTTCTCTCTTTAGTCTCTATTTTGGAAGTGGTATGATGAGTCCTATGCTGGTGTTAGGACCTGTCTTCCTGGATCAGTTCTAGAGATTCCCGTGTTTGGGGAGTTTGATGTTGCCACTTTGCACCATCTGCCACTGGATGCCAGTATAGGCTTAAACTCAGAAAGCTGAACATGATTACTTGTAGGATGCCAGTGGAATAATATTCTAAATGGAAGAATAATCCCAACTTCTTGGAATTTGGATCCCAGAAATGATCCCAAATTACATGTAGCTGATCTGAAAATGTTTTTATTCTTAGTTCCCTAAAGGGTAGATATTATTTTCATCTGGAAAATTAGACTAGTGAGACTCAGAATTTAATTATATTTCAGTTAATCACCAGTAGGACAAATTTTGATCCAAGATCATCAGCTTCTATCTCTTTTCATCCTTTTATTGTGGTTGCAGACCTAGCCTGGGGGAATTATGTTTCAGCCCTCAGATTTAATTACATACTGTCTTTCTTCAGTGAGTAGGCAGGAAGAAATGCAAAAGAAAGAGCTTCTCAGCATTAGTTGCATATAAATCATCTGGGAGTCTTGTTAAAATGCAGATTGTGATTCAGATTCTGCATTTCTAACATGCTCTCAAGTGATACTGATGTTGCTGGTTGGAGGACTATGTCTGTGATCCCTGAAAGATACCTGTCTGTGGTTCCTGGGAGATAGTCTTAGGGGTCTCACTCTGAATGAAGGAAGAAGCAGGGAATTTGTGCCCAGAGTTAATGTCACCTCTCTCATGGCCCATCTTCAATTTGATCATGGTATTTTGGGGGCTAACCATCAAGGGATGCTGAAGAATCTCTTTGAAAGAGCTACAGAGCCTTGTAAGGTTATGTGAGTGTTCTCAGGGGGTCTTAGGTTGGCTTCTGGATTGGTGGGGAGGGCATTGTTTAGGAGTGGACAAGAAACATAAGGGCTTCCAGAGCAGAGGCTGCTTCAGAGACAGAGCTGGAGGCCCTACTGGGAGCCTTGCCCAGAGATAGACAGAAAGGATCAAGCCAAGGAGGCAGTGTTAGAGAGATAGCCCTCTTCATTACCCACCTTTGAGAAAGAAGAATGTTAGTCCATTACCTACTTAATTGGGGGTGCTAAAACTTCTAACACCTTAAATTTAGAAATAAAAGATATTTATTTATTTATTTGATTTTCATATTTCAAAGGAAGAGGCTATCATTCAGATGAAAAAAAAACATGGTTGCAAGTCAAATTGGTGTCTAGCGTTGGAATAAGCAATTCTTTTCAGTGGTGAAATATACAATGAAGGCATATATGTGTAGCTTTATTCACTTTTATTATAATGAATTGTAATTGAGACAGTCCTCCATTGCACATGTAAAATAATAAATGAGATTATGGTATTTGGAGTCCACCTGCTAGGATTCAAATACCAAAACTGATATTTAGTAGCTGTGTGACTTTGGGCAAACTTTGTAATCTCTCTGAACCTGAGTTTCCTCATCTGACCCCTGCTGGATGTGCTTGGTCAATGAGAATATGGGATATGAAGAGGAGATTGGAGGATGGGAGGAAACAGAGGTAGAAGAGTCTATTCTTCCACTCCTTCCTTATACTCAGTTCTTGTGACTTATCCCTTCATGCCTATGGTTTTTGTCAGGCAATTTAGCTTCCAAGATGCAACTCTCCAAAAAAACCTTCCATAATACCACTTCCTTCCCTTCCTCCTTCTCCTTCCTACCTCTTGGCTTAGAGTGGAGTTAAAGACAGGGTGGTTACTGGTCCTGGATGCCCCAACATTCCTTATTGGTTCCCTTAATCCTGTCCACACCTCTGAAATAGTCCATTGCATTCTCTTCAGGTTCTAGCTCAGCATGCTGGTTTCCTAATGGGATCTTAAATGATATAGCAAATAAGAATTCAATAAATATTAGTCATCTTAAATTTATAGTGAGAATGTATTCATTATTAATTTTGCTTTTTCCAGTAGTATTCTAGAAGAATACTAGTGCTCTAATATCATGACATAGTTTTATTATTTACAATTTACTAATTTAATAGGAATTTAACTGGAAGATCTTAATATTATACAATTATATTAAATTTCAATGACAATTACCAATTGATTTAAATCTTCCAGCATGTTCAGATGCACAATGGTAGTTACAAATGTGGTTAGATCCTACTTTTTCCTAGTCATATGTTCTAGGTAATATGGTAAAAAAAATTATTTCTTAAATATTACAAACAAATTATGTGCTATACAAGATGTTCCTCATTTTGCACAAAAGTTGCTTAATATCTGGGATGCTGTCTGAGAGGCAAAGAAATAAAAATTGGACTCACCGTCTCCAAGAAATTTATAATCCAGTTACAGAAATAGAATGAACATGTGAAAAGTTATTTTTGTAGTATTATAAATAATAATAAATGAGACAGTTACAAGGCATTCATTCATTCATTATTCAACAAATATTTCTTGAACTCCTACTATGTTCCAGGCCATAACTGATGCTAAGAATACAAGTATGAGCAAAACGAAACACAGTTCTTGATCTCATGGAGTTTATAGCTCAATGGGGAGAGATATATTTATTACACTGTCACACTAACAATGTATTATTCGTGACTGAAGTAAATGTTCTTAAGGAAAAGAGATATGCTATGAGAACATATCACCAAAGATCTGACCTAGGCTGGCAGAACTTGAAAGACTTTCCTGGGAAGTGACCCTTGAACTTAGAAATGAAATAGGAATGATGTCATCTAATGTGCACATTGTAAGGATCACCTTAGCACATTATAAAGAGGCTCCCTGCTCAGTAGGACTCTTCTTCTTCCTCTGGCTTTGGGCTTGCTTGTGCTGTCTGGATCTTACTCTGCCCTCTCTTTCAATCAAATAAATAAATAAAATATTTTAAAAAAAGATATCAGAGAGGGTGGAGGATACACACAACTTTAAGTTATTTAATTAGTTCAGGTAAAAATTGATGGCATCTTGGCATAGGGTGTTGGTAAAAATGGATGGTGTGGACAGATTAGGGGAATACTTACAGAAATAGGTCAACAGGGTTTTGTTATGGATTGTTTATGGAGCTAGTAGTGATTGAAGATGAATTTTTAAATGAGTCCTAGTTTCTCATCTTGCACATTTAGACAATTGTGGAATTCTCACTGAGGTAGGTAGTGCTGGAATTGAACCATGAATTTTGGTCTTTGACATTGAATTTTTGAGGTGCCTTTGCAAGATACAAAATGGAGATACAGCAGAGTCATTTGGGTAGAATGGAATGAAATTCAGAGGCAAACCAGGAATGAAAAATAGGGAGTTTAATAGTAGTTTTAATAACAAAAATAGTGTTTACATGATAATGAAAATTTGGTCTTAGATATCTTGGAGAGAAAGTATATGGTGATAAAAGAGGAACAAAGTCACCTTCTTTATCATTGAGTGGCTAGAGAGAGAAGCTGAGCCTGAAAATAAGACTGAGAAAAAGTGGCCAGAAAGGCAGAAGAATATCCAGAAGCATGTTGTTCTGAGTGACAAAGGGAGAGACTGTAACTGCACTAGTCCTCCTTTCCTGAAAAATTTAATTCCATCAGATGAATATGAAACATTTATCTTTGTACTTGCCAGCTGTGGCAGATTTAATTTTGTTCCCAATTCTTTATGTCTCCCTGTACTCGTCTTTTGCAGTTCCACTAAAGGTGAAATAAACTTTCTGCCCCACTGATATTGGGCAAGAATATATTGCCTTGGCCAATAAAATGTGAGTGGAAGAAACTGGTTGATAATTCTGAGCCTCAACCATGGAGGCATAGCACATTTTGCTCACCTCCCTTCTGCATCTGCCATCACCATCAGAAGAATATGCCCTGAGTATCATCTGATTCCTCCAAAATAAGAGACATATGGAATAGACCTGAACTAAATAAATAGCCTGAATCAATCCTAAACTCATTCTTGTCAGCTGAACCTCAACTCAACTAAAGACACATGAACATGAAATAAATGCTTTTGTTGTAAGCCATTGAACTACATAGCACTTTGGAGGAAATAGCTGAATGATATGACTACAGTAGTCATTGATGACCTTACTGTGAGTTGTTTTAGGGATAGTGAGGGAGTGAAAGCCTGATCTGGAGAGTGCAAAAGAGAGAGAGTCCTGAGAAAATGGAGATGTTGAGTTTAGAAAACTCAAGAGGTTTGGCTGTGATGGAGGTAAAGAAAAGGGAGGACAATGAGAAGAGGACCAAGAAGAATTTTTTGTTTGTTTTTGTTTTTGAGATGGGAGAGACTAAAATATGTTTAAATGGTTTGGGGATAGAACTAATTGGGAAGAAGTGGCTGATTAGAGAACAAAAGGATAGTTGTTGGCTCCTGAGATGGTAAGAGGGGCTGAAATTTAAAGCAAAAGTAGAGGGACTGGCCATGGAGGAATGAGGAGGAGAGGTGCCTATTCTGATGTAGAAAAAGGAAATTGATAAGGGAGGAGATTTGGGTAGACTTGTGGATCTAGTGGGGTGAATTAGAAGGTGTCCCATCTTTTTTTAAAGCATTTTTTTTAGATTTCATTTATTTATTTGACAGAGAGAGACACAGTGAGAGTGGGAACACAAACATGGGATGAGGGAGAGGGAGAAGCGGGCTTCTCACTGAGCACAGAGCCTGATACAGGGCTTGATCCCAGGACCCTGGGATCATGACCTGAGCCAAAAGCAGATGCTTAATGACTGAGCCACCCAGGTGCCCCAGAAGGTGTCCCATCTTATCACTTTAAGTAATTTACTACTTTTCTGTGAAGGGGGGAGAAATGCTGTCCAATTAAAGTTAGGCTACAAGTCACATATGACCACATCCCAAATGATATAGATGATAAACAAAGAACCCATCTGTTTGTCTTGCTCCTTCATATGATTGTCCTTCACTGGTTACAGCTCATGGCATGGTTTGGGGGGACTACAGGATCTGAATGGGGACAACTACAAAGCATTGCTGAGAAAATTAGAGAAGTTTTATATAAATGAAGAGATGTACTGTGTTCATGAATAGAAGACTCAGTATCATTAAGATGCAAATTCTCTCCATCGTGATCTATAAGACTCAATACAATCCCAGTCAAAATCATTTTGGGGGGATAGAAATTGCAAAGATGATTCTAAAATTCAATTGGAAAAGCAAAGGACATGGGTTCAAAATAATTTTGAAAAAGAACAAAGTAGAAAGAGACCTGCTACTGAATTTTAAAACTTGCTATTAAGCTCCACTAATCAAGACCATATGGTATTAGAATGAAGGTAGACATATAGATCATGAAGCAGGAGTCCAGAAGTAGAATCCTACATACATAGTCAATTTCTTTTTGATAATTTTGCCAATGTAACTCAATGGGGAAAGGCTTTCATGTAGGGCAGGTTTCTAATCTAAATGTATGGATCTGAAATAAGCACATTAGAAATTGCTCATCATTAGCCATTTTAACTAATTCATACAAATGAAGATCACAAGAGATTAAACATTTACTAAAATATCTAAAGTTTAAAAGACAAATAATACCAAGTGCTGGCAAAGATGTGAACTGATATTCTCATATATTCCTGGTGGGAATGGAAAATAGTAGAGCTACTTTGGAAAACAGTCTAGCAGCTTCTAATAAAGTCAAATATGCATCTACATATGACCCAGCAATCTCACTTATGGGTATTTACTCAAGAGAAACAAAATCATATGTTCCCACAAAGACTTGTGTGTGAATGTTGAAAACAGATTCATAATAGTTGAAAACTGAAAACAACCCAAATGTCCATCAACTGGTGAACAAATCAACTGTGGTATATCTGTAAAATGGAATAGGAGTCAGCAACAGTGAAAAATAAACCACTGATGCATTCAATAACATGATTATGTTATCAAAATCTTTGCAAAGTGAAAGTAGCCATACAAAAAGGCTGAATACTGTATAATTCCATTTATATGATGTTCTAGAAAAGGCAAAATTATAGGAACAGAGCAGGGCCTAGGGTTATAATGAACTGAGTGTATCTTCCCAAAATTCATATGTTGAAATTCTACCCTCCAATGTATTAGGAGGTGGGAACTTTGGGGGATAATTAGCATCATATGGGGTTGTAAGTGTGGAGACCTCATGAATAGGATTACTTTTGAGAAACAACATTTTCCTCCTTGGGCCTCTAAGGTCAGATAGTTGTCAGCAGAGCAACTGAAGCTCAAGTCATTTTGTTAGAGGTGCCCTGCATTCTGCTACGAAGAGCTCCCTGCATAGCTTGGCTTTCTAGCTCCTGCATTCCATTTTCCAGAGTTGAACATCCTGCTTTGATCAGCATTACCCTGTGTTTTCTCTTCAGTTCTATTTTACTTTGGATTTTAGTTAATTTGTATGTGTATACTTGTATGTATGTGGCCATGAATTACCTAAAGTCTATCTTACTGTTTCACTCTTCTCCCCTTCTGAACCCAAACCCACTCAGATCAGCTAAAGATCACTTTTCCTCAGACACTCCATTAACTGGCTCAACAAGTCATCCTGCACTTAAATGTGGGTTGAGATTCCCTGTCCCCAATCAGGCTGACTACCTCTAAATCTACTATGACTTTGAGAAGTAGATACCTGTGTGGCAAGAAAAACAAGTTTGGGAACCCTCCCTGGCCCTGTTTTTTGGTTTCTCATCCCACATTTGCCTACTGTCTTCATGTTGCCCTTTCAACCCCAGAGTGACTTGAACCTTCTCAAGTTTTGATTGGCCCTGAAAAGTATGGTGGACAAATGGGCTGAGGTAAGGAATACATTTAGGGCTAAGCAAACTTTAGGCAGTATAGTATCATGATTAAGACTGTTTTCTAAGGAGTCAGGAGGGCCTGAGTTTGAATTCTGGTTTTGTCTCTTACTAGTCATATGATTTGGGGCAAGTAAATGTCCTATTGCCCCAGTTTCTGCTTTTGTAAAATGCAGCTGGTGATGTCTACTCCATATAGAGTCAGCGTAGTGTGGTGATTAGAAGTGTGAACTCTGCCTGGATTTGAATTTTGGTTTGTCATTTAGTAGCTCTATGGCCTTGAGCAAGTTACTTAACCCCTGTGTAACTAACACATTCTACCTCTATAAAATGAGAGTTCTTAATGACTATCAAGATAATAGTACTGTCTCAAGTGAAATGGTAATATTTCTTATTTGAGAATCCTGAATATTTATCTAGCTGCATTCTCAAAGAAGACCAAAATAAAACTAAAGAGTGATATGATTCCTGACCTCTAAAAGTAGAAATCTGAAAAATGCTAGAATCCAGGATTTTGATGGCATTTTATAACCCCTTGTATGTGTGATAAAGAAATAAACACTGAATTGTAGACAACAGAAAATATAGGATGAATAGATTCTCTTTACTTCCAACTAAGAAATCTAGTTAATAAAAATAAATTAAAAAATAAAAAGAGAAAATGAAATCAGGAGCCAGATACAGCTTGAAACCTGGGTGTGCTGGAAGGGGCCCCCTGATGTGGCAAGGGGAGTGGGACACGAGGGACACTAGGGACACTAGGACAGTGGAGCTCAGCCCATTGGCAGAGCCAGGCTGCCTCCAGGGAAGGAGGGAATGGAGGTTTAAGGATCTTCTTCTTTGGTTTGTCAAACCCAGTGAAAAACTTTGTTAAAGGAAACATTGGAGATTTTAAGAATCAATATAATGAGACAGTGAAAATAGGTTTCAGTAAGAGTTTAAAGATTTCTGGAGGAAATAATGATGAGTATATCAAGAAAAGGAGGCTCTCATAGTCAAGCATTTTCTCACTGTGTTAATATCAGGAATAGCTTCACTCACCCATTGCAACATAATTTAGATCTTCTGTAAAAGGCAAGTATCAAACAAATAAAAATTAGTAAGATGAAATTCTACTTTTCATTGTGATGAGTCAGAGGATGTCTAAATTTAAGCAAATGCTCTATTAAGAATGAGTTGCTCATAATTAAGTAAAATGTTTACTCAGTTTTATTGAATAGCATTAGATTAATAAGAAGCATTATAGAATCAGGAACCAGAGACCAAGAAAAAAAAAGTCTGTGCAAATGATATGAGTAAAAAAAAGTTCGTCAAAGCAAATGTATAAGAGTACATCTGAACATAGCTTTCAAATGCTTTTCCTGAATACTGTATGAATTTAAGTCTGGGGATGGTTGAATGTTATTAGTTTTTGCATATGACAGTAAATCTCATAAAAGAACTCTTAAAAGTAGGACCCCATTTCTCTCAATACTGAACTTTTAAATGAAAGATATCAACTATGAGGGCCATCTGTCTCATAAAATTCCATGGGTTTCCTAGGCAGGTTTCAAGTCTCTTATGGAAGCCTGCTTTCTTATGGTGTAAAGTGATTGAAGTGAATTCCATCATTTCCTTCTTAACTCAAGCCACATGTTTCAGACTTGAAGTTTAAATTCATATTACCTGATTTTCTAGGAAAATTTGTCACTAAGCAATAGGTATACTATTAAAAGAAACCTATGTGATTTATTACTAAGTAACTATCCTTAAAGAAATTTCCTTTGTGATGAATGAGAATGCAAAGCCCAAGTATACTGGGTACCTTACTTTTCAAAAAGCTGAACTTGGCCCCATAAACGGCTCTGGGGTTATTTTTACATATAATTTCATGCTTGCTTATATGGGGATGTTCTTTTTCTAGAAAAGATTCATCCAAATACAAGACTAAAACCCAGAGCAGGTTCAGGCGGGAATACAGGTGTCCTTAGTGCAGATGTTGGTATCACTTGATCCTTCTCTTAAGAACTGGAGCTGGTCTAGTTGAAGCAGTATTTTTTCTATAATAAAAATAAAAGCAAGAGAGTTGTCTTTAGAGTTACTAGAAACTGGCTTTCCCTTAAAAATGTCAAACAAGGACTATTGTACATACTGGTTTCCAATTTAGTTTATTGAGCTACCGAAATCAGTCACCCTCACTCATTTGAGAAGTAATAGTGAAGCATGGGCATTTGTCTTAAGAATTTCTCATGATTTTAAAATGGTCGCTATTTGACTACCCATTAAAGGGAAACCCTTCAGTAAGAATTGGTATCTGGAAACGCTTGGTATGCCTGACTTACCTCTGTAATATTTTTATTAATTTTTGTGTCCATTTTGAGTGAGGCTTCAAGCATACGACTGACTTATTCTTCTTCCAAGCTCTGGGGGAAAAGAAACGAAAGTAAAAATAAAGGAGTGTTACATTTTAGTCAATCCCGCACTTAAGGAGAGTTGAGTATAAAAATATTCCTGGATGAAGTGAAATTGGAGGTTGGCAGTTTAGGATCTGAAGTGGGTGATTTGTAGTGTGAGGTCTGAGGAATGAGGAAACATTTGCAGAACAGTCGTGTATGAGCCAATGGAGCTGAAGATGAAGTTTATAGAATCTCAAGTGTCAGGGGTTAATGCTTTGCTGACAGTCTTTACGTAAGTTGGAGGTGGACCAAATAGCTGACTCCAAGACTGGCTCACTTCGAAATCTGTATCACGATATCTTTAAAGTGTACTTGTCCATTGAGCTTGAGAGAACAAAATAAACTGTAGAAAACCCTCTCTTGAGATATTTTTATTTGTAAAAAAATTCAATGAAATTTAATGTGGGAGAGTGACATCTGCATTTTGTTGAACCTCTAGTTAGTGAGGCTTTCACTGCTTTAAGAGATTCAACAACAAAAGCAGCAATAATAATTACTAGCCAATATTGATCAAGCCCTTGCAATGTGTCAATCACTATGCTCATCAGGTAGCAAGAATTACCTCAAGTTCACACAAATCCTATGCCAGAGAACTATTACTTCCTTGCATTCACATGGGGAACTTGAGGCTTAGAGAGTTTAAATAACTAGCCTAAGAATGCACAACAAATGCAATGGTAGAGCAACATCCAAATGAAGGTTATCTACCTCCAGATAGCCACCACTGTACATGGGCAGGATCTAAATGGTTATCAAGTGCCAGGCACAGTGTCATATGTTTTCCCTCCAGTGGAAGACATGAAGCTTCCCAGGTAATAGCAAACTGGAACACTCAACTCCCTATTGGGGTGGACTTTAAACAAAACAATTCCTCCACATTTACCTTCATTATGAAATAACAGATAGAAAAGAGCCATCCATCTAGCTTTGAAACTACCCTTGTAAATGAATCTTAGAGAGGTCTAAGGTCATAGCACTGTTGGGTTCTTGGGCAGAACCTTCCAATTTGGTTTCTGAATTCCTGGTGGAAATAGATTGCTGACCATCTGGACTCACAGTATTTCCATCCCAATTGCTATGAGTTTCTCATAATTTCCAGCTTTGTTTCTATATCTGATTAAAATTCAGAAACAGAAATTTGGGGAGAAGATATAAAATCTAATTCTTGTCACTTCAAAATGATTGAAGTTGACAAACAGGAAATTAGGGTGCATTACTTCCTGAGGTTGAGAAGTGAAAGATAACTCATGGTAGAGGAAATGTAATTAAAAAAAGAGAGAGAGTCTCAGTTTTCTACACAGCCAGAGGAACTGCTCCCCAACAGGTCATGGCTAGACTGGACATCTCTGAGTTTTGTTTTTTGTTTTTACTTAAATTCAATTAGCCAACATATAGTACATCATTAGTTTCAGATGTAGTGTTCAACAATTCATCAGGTATGTATACCACCCAGTGCTCACTGACATCTTTGAGTTTGAGGACAATAATTGCGGTTTAGTAAGAACCTTCATTGGTGAAGACATTAGGAAAAGTATAATGCCTTTTTAATGAAAAATTTTCATACATATTTTAAATATCCCATATTTCTTTTTTTACAAGTTGAATCCAACCACTGCAAGAAAGACCCAAAGCACATAGCAAAATGGGACAAACAAAAAGTAGCTGCTTACAAACATCTCAAAAGTCTGAAAAACAAAAACAAAAACAAAAACAAATGCAAACAGCTCAAAAGTCTAAAGAAGTCCAAGGGAAGGGCTGCTAACAAAAATGAAGTCAGGGATGCCCTGAGAAAGATGTAATACCTAATAGTTCAAGGTATGTGGGTGCTTGGTTCATAAATATAAATTGAAGAAGGAGAAATCAAAGTTCTAAGTAGTTACACACAAAAGATCTATAAGCCCTATTTAAAATATTAAGTGTAACAATCCAACATTTGTTGTACTTCTATTCTGTGTCAGGTAAGAGATAAAGCATTGGGAACAGAGAAACAAATCTGACCCCTGTCTATAAAGAACTTATTTTCTGGTGGAAGTGAAAGAGAGAGAGAGAGAGAGAGAGAGCACCACAAACCTGATTATTTCAACATAGCCAGGCTATAATCACAGCTAACATTTACTGAACGTTTATTACATTTATTACTGTGCCAGACACTGTACATTACACATAGCTTTATATGCAATGTGTAAATTCTCATTTGATGTGCCGTGGAAAATGCTGTGATAGAAGTATGAACAGATTTCTCTGAAGGTACTGAAGAAGAAGGGTCACAGAAACAACATTTCAGTAAAAGAAAATAGCTATTGAATTTCTTGCAGCCACTACTGTCCCCTTAGCCTAACTCTTCAAACACAGTTGGGCTTAAAGCTAAAGAACAGTTCCATAAAAACAGATGTTTGGGTCAAGGACTGTTGTGAATACTTATTTTCTTGCTCTTTAACTTCCGGGGAGCAGTGTCTGCTTCAGCTGGCCATTTGAATTTGGTGGAGAAGAGAAGAGGCTTGGTGGGGAAACATCTGGGGGGGAGTCCTGGTCCGGTCCCTTTCTAGTGGTATGCACCTCAGGGCAGTTAGTTAACCTCCCTAAGCCTCAGTTTCTGCATCTGTAGAGGAGTGATAACAGTAGACATAACTTAATATGGCTGTTAAAGGAATAAGATGAGTGACTGTGCATAAAGCACTTAGCTCAGGCCCGAGGCAAAATAGGTGCTTAACAAATATTACTGAGTCTCATTATTAGCTTGAGAGTTGTTAGCAACTCTCAAAGTAAATCACTTCAAGAGATTCTTGAGTAAGAATACTATATTGTATACCTGAAACTAATGCAACACTGTATGTCAACAATACTAAAAAAATACTATATGGCAGCATTTGATCTGATTTTCGTGGGGAGAAAAGAATCACATAAATTTTTCTCCTGCAACTTACATGACTTCTTTGTTTGGGCACCCATTCCCAGGAGGGAAGACCTGAAGCTTGTCAATGTGGTTGACCAGGATAGGGGTTGAGGTCTCTTGGATGCATTTACACTTTAAGTTTGTATTGTAGGCCTCCAGAACACCTGTAAACACAATCAGTTATTTTAACCCCCTGGAGTATAATGCATAACTTGAATTTAATTACTAATCTTTCATACGGTACATTTGAAGATTTAAAAATGTCAAGTCAGTGCTCTCACCCAGATGCTTTTAGTTTGTGTATTTCTGCTTGTCTTGGCTGATTTTCGAATATTTTCTACAAAAACCTTCAAAAAAATCAACTTACTAAAAACAACACCTATTGAAATTTGGGTTAGAGTTATATTGGTGCTCAGGTGATTGTCTATTTAATAAAATTTGAGAACCACCACTCTCAGGGCTTAAACTCAGTTATAATTAATACAATGTAAAGTCAACTGATCTTCCTCCAAACACATAAAAACTGAAGATATGAATTCCTTACAGTGTCCCTGGAGCAATAATAAGCTGTAACAGGATTGTTCTTATCATGCTCAAACCAACCCCCTACTTTGTCTATCCAAAGAAATACCACAGACCATACTTTTTGTTTTTGTGTAATATGTTGATCCTTTGTATCAGTTGCAAATCATTACCAACCAAAGGCTACTAATAAAAATTCAAGACTATTTTTATTCAACAACACCAGTGATTCATACTAAATACTTTTATAAGTAATCTATATCACGTATTTTAATGAATTCTACCCTCGTTAAACCCAGTGCCTACCACCATGTTTGGCATGTATTTGAAAGAAAAGGGACCTGGCTCTCAAGGCATTTTACAATTTGGTGGAGGAAACCAATGAACAAAGACTAAAATATCACAGAATGTTGTATTTCGCATCCAAGATCCAAACTGCATGATGAGAACAGAGGACCTTGCCAGGGCAATGGGAAAGCTTTACAGAGGAAGAGAGAGGTGAAGGTCTCAAAGAATAAAAAAGCATGTGAAGCAAAATAACAGTTGAAAAACAATTCCTTGCACCTTAAGAACAAAAATTTGTCTTTTACACCAGAGCAGAGTATATCATTCTGCACATGCTTTGGATTTCTTCAGCTGTATAAAAACTTGCAACTTCAACTAGATATTTATCTATTTACACAAATATAGTCACCCCATTTGGACCTAGAAGTCTACTTCTTTGTAGAAAGCATGTACTTAAGTACCCGTGTTGTGCTTACAATGGTTCATGACAGAGCTAGCCATATAAAATTGCACCAAACATTCCCTGTAGGAGACCAACCTGTTGAGGCCAATTATCTTTAAACCCTATAAAGTGTTTAGTCAGAAGGGGTAGCACTGAACGGCAGAACAAAGAAGATATACATGGGAAGAATTAGTTATAGCAGAGCTGAATCCAAAAAAAGACCAGGAATAGACAAATAAAGTATAAGTTACACGGACGCTGGACTTCAGTATCTCCATCTAAAGGATAAGAATTTTAAAACATGCATACTTCTAGCCTCTAAGAGTTAAATCTCTAAGCACCTTACTTTTAGAAATCTGGGAGCAGTTGAGTAGTTCCCCCCCACCAGTCATATTGCTCCCCAGTTTCTAATTAAAAAGAAAAAAAGAAATGACTGAAGACTATTTATGCACAAAGCACAATGACAAGATACGTGCAAGTTCTCACCATGGACTGGAGGGAGGCTGCAGACCAGTAACATGAACAGCAGAAATCCCAGGGTGAACCTCATTCTGCCTCAAGGTGGAGTTCAGACTTCAGCTCTGGGTCTAAACTGTGGGTTCTGAGCACAGAGACTCCTATTTATTTATGCCAGTGAGGGCCCTCCCACTGTCTTTGTCTCCAATAGGTCAGCTGTGTCATCATTTTTAAAAGTCCCCAAATACTGCTGAGCTTGCTTTTTTTTTTTTTTTGAGCTCCCCTTGCAAATTCTATGCATTGGCTTCAGAGCACTATAAGTATAATGAAATATTTCTTGAAAATATAGACTATAAATGGTAGTGATGCTGCAGAAATTTGGGGGTGGAGCGAGAGGGAAAAGACATCAAACTGGTGGTTTCACAGCACTCTTTTTAGGATCACTATCTGTGATCGTGGCTTTGATTGCTTCTCTCAGTGAAGGGTCAGCGGGCTTTCTCAATGACATTTGAATACATATTCCCAGAAATGGGGGACCCTGTCGAGCACATCCTCGTGCCCTGTCCCCTGTAAGAAAGTCTAGCCTTTGGCAGGTGCTCAGTAAATATTTGCAGTTCTAAAGAATGTCTCCTTTTGTACAGATTTCCTATGCTGACTAGGTCACTGTTTTTCTACCAGACTTTCCCACCTTTTATTTCATTATCTGAAATCTATAATTACATATGTAATTTGACCATTCTGGAAATCCTGCAAGGGGCAAGTAAGTGTGTGTCTCCTCTTTGGAATGCCTGTGTCTTGTTGAAGAAAGGGAGGCAACAGCTTTGAGGAAGAGAATATTTCTGTCTGTGGGATGCATGTTCTTGAGCTTGAAAACCAGGTGTCAGTGGAGGATGCCATGAAATTTCATCAGATGCTAAAGTCAATATTACAATTTTCTTAACAAAGTATATGGGCAGTTTGGTTTTGATCCTGCAAAACAGCCCATGAGGACAATGAGCCCATAGCCTTAACTCCCTTGCTAGGAGCTATTTGTTTAAAAAGAAAAAAAAGAAGAAAGGAAGGAAGGAAGGAAGGAAGGAAGGAAGGAAGGAAGGAAGGAAGGAAGGGAAAGAAAGAAAGAAAGAAAGAAAGAAAGAAAGAAAGAAAGAAAGAAAGAAAGAAAGAAAGAAAGAAAGAAAGAAAGAAGAAAGGAAGGAAGGAAGGAAGGAAGGAAGGAAGGAAGGAAGGGAGGGAAAGAAAGAAAAGTATGTGGACAATGGGAGTCTGCCCTGGAGTACCACTGGGCTGTCCTGGGACTATACAGGTATGGATTTAGGAAACCAGACCCACTGAATCACCAAAAAAATCAGAGGTTTGGGCTTCCTGGTGTGGCTTCCTAAACAGTTTGATTTTTGCTACTCACTTAGCACTGTGGATGTTCAGCATCTCAGAAGATCCATGGTGTATGGGGTGGGGGTGTGGTGATATCACACGGCCTTACAATGAGCAGTTCTCCTCTTGGCCTGAATGACTGCAGTGACCGAAAACTCATCAGTGTTGAGGCATCCAATCCCAATGTTTGCACAGGTCTAGTTATTAGAAAGTTTCCCTGTATGCGTTTGTGACAACTGCTTCCTTAATAGTTAAGTCAGTTTCTCCTAATGTAATCCCTATCACCATATGAAAACAATTCTAAATGCTCTTTCATAGGATAGCAACCAAATATTTGAAGACACAGTGTGTGCTAGTTGGGTCCCTCAGGAAGCAGATGCTGAGATGGATTTTGGAGTAAAAGAAACTTCTTTTCAGAATGATGCCTGTTATAGATAAAAGGGGGTAGAGCACAGGGGGGCAGGGAGAGCCTCAGACTGCTGTGCTGATCCCACAGAATCTGTCACAACCTAATGGGGATATCCTGAGAAAAGACTATTAGAGCGGCCCCGCAATGGGCAGAGATACCCAGGTTCTACCACCCCTGCCATACTCAGTCATTGGGGCTTCTCAAAAACAGCGTGGTGTCTGATAGAATGTGCAAACAGATCCTGGGGATGTTAACAGCTGGAGGCTGTCAGCTCACTGTATTTCTCATGGCTGGCCAGCAAGTTATTTCTTTAAGGGAGATCTGAGCAGTGAAACTCCATGGCTGTCACATAGGGTTATTAACAAGAGGTTAAAAGCACAAACTGTGGAGTCCCTCAGTCAATGACTTTGGACAGGTCACTTAATTTATCTATGCCTTATATTTACTAGTTTTCACATGGGGATAATACTAATTTTAAAGGATTGTTTGGAGAATGAAATCATACAATACATGTAGAGTTCTTGGTAGAGTGCCTGACACATATAATATATTCAATAGATAGCCTGCCTGTTTGTCCATTCATCCATCTATCCATCTGTCTATCCATCCATCCATTATGGACCAAGTCTTAACTAATTTCCACTCTAAAACCCACATGTACACACTTCAAAGGTAAATATCTCTAAGTCCTTTAGCTTATAACACAGTTTGAAGTTCTCTCAACTACTTTCCATCACTTATCTTCAAAAAGATAAATCACCATATGGTTTATCTTTTTGAAATCTGTTGGGTCTTTTTCATTGTTTCTCCTAAATCATGATGGCTCCTCATTAGCCTTCCCATACTTTCACTGACTCACACACACATACACACATACTCGTGCACACACACATCTAAACATCATAGTAACCCAAGTATGGCTTTGCCAATGCAAGCTAGAGGAAGCCCATGACCTCTTTTGTCCAAGGCACTATTTTTCTATTGATGCATCCCTAGACTGAATAACATTATTCTGGTCACTTATATTGAATAGGTAGGCAATGAAATTTGTTTCTTTTGAAAATGACCAGTATCTGACTATGTCTCATTCATTGCATCTTGTGCAATTTGATCTTGGGAACCAAATGTAGCAGTTTTACATTTGCCTCTGTTAAATATACTATATATCTCCTTAGAGTAAAAATGAGTGATGCTGACAATAACAGAAAGAACATAGCAGCAAAGTTACCTAAAAGAGGACTCTGAATAAATCTAGGAAATTTCCCAATTGGATCTTATTAAAAATAGGACCACTGGGTCAAGGAGCTAATTCCAGAGCAATTCTAAATTTTGCATTTGGTCCTTTTAATGCCCAGAATTCTGGATTTAGCTTATACTGACTAAAGGAGTCTTATACCTGTCCTCCCCAAGATGGAATGGGAGGTTGGGCAACTCTCTGGTAGCCAGATGATTCTAGAAGTTTCAAGTATGACTCTCCATGATCTCTTTCATAGCAGGGGTAAAAACTGCAAAGAGTTTGATTCCAAGGAAAAAAAATTGAACCGATGGATTTATGGCCCAAGGTGATTTTATTTTTAATATAGCTCTTATAGATAACTTTATTTAAAAACATAAAAACACATGGGCTGCCTGGGTGGCTTAGTTGGTTTAGCATCTGCCTTTGGCTCAGGTTATGATCCCAGGGTCCTAGGATGAGCCCCTAGGAGTGGGGCTCCCTCAGGGAACCTGCTTCCCCTTCTCCCTGTCCCTCATCTCACTTTACCCTTCCCCGTCCCCTCCCCCTTTCCCTTTGCCTCTCTCCCTCTCCCTCCCCCGCTTGTGCTCACTCTCTCTTAAATAAATAAACAAACAAACGAATAAATAAAATCTTTAAAAAATATAAAATCACATAACTTGATATATAACCTGATTTTGAGGATCAGATATATAAAAGCAGGAAAAATGAGAAAATTATGGGGAGGATTTTCCCCCTGACTTTGGAAATAGACCAGGTTTTCTCCCCAAACCCAGGAAAAACTGAGTATTCTAGAGCACCTCAGTACTCATGGTCCATGGACTAGCACCATCAGCTTCAACCTGAAAGTTGTTGAAAATGCAGGCTCTCAGGCCATTTTAACAAGATTCTTGGGTGATTTAAATGCACCTTAAAGTCTGAGAAGCACTGGTAGCAGAACATGAACCACATGCATATTCAAAATTGTCTTCAGAGAAATGTTTGTCCAAGTCATCTCCGTAGGGTATGATGTACAGATCCCCTATTCGGAGTGTACAAGACAAATGTGCCCGCTGAGAGCAAGATGCGGAGTGTGACATCAGTGAGAAAGATGTTCTCTATCAAGATATCAAAAAGTGAAATGTCACTAAATAGAGAGGTGGCAAAACTGACCAAAGTATCTATCAATCTAGCTAGCTGATAGGCACTGAAGAGAGGACATGTCATAGAGTTAAAAATGATTAAAGGATAAAATTCTTATAATTTTAAGTAGTTTGTAATAAAATAGAAGGTAAGACAAAGGTAACTTTGACCAAATTGAGAACATTTTCTTTTATTCCATTTAAAAATCAACTCAAGTAAAAAAATAGAAACTTACTTCATTCCATTAACAAATGTTCTAACCTGATGAAAGTCTGATCGCTATTTGTTTCTGATGCATTGCTCACAGGTAAGAGCTCAGGTTCTGAAATCAGACCATCTAGGTTTGTATCCCCCTCCAACACTTACTTGCCTTGTTATGGTCCTCAAGAGCTCAGTTCTTCCTGTATTAATAGTATTAATTACTGTAATACCTTCTTAGAGAGTTCTCTAGGGAACTCAGTGCCAGGAAAGTGCTTTGCTCAGTGTTTGGGCAAATGGCAAACAATCAGTAAATGTTAAGACTTTTTTTTTTTTACCTTTTGTGAAAACACAAAAATGTATTAGTTTTTCATTTTTTCTATTTTATTTAATTTTTATTTAATTTTATTTTATTGTGGTAAGAATACAACTTGAGATCTACCCTCTTAACAAATTTTTACACATACCATACAATACTGTTGACTATAAGTACAATGCTATACAATGCATTTCTGGATCTTATTAATCTTTTTAAAGAAGCAACTTTGGCTTAGTTTGTAAGTCAATCTTCTGACATGAATTAAAATGTTGTTTAGGTTTAGGTTTGCATTGGACATTTATGATTCCTTGAGTTTAAAGTTCCTCTGGTCAAAAAGCTGTTCCTCTTTGAGACTGATCACCCACACTTAATTTTTACCCACCTTCAACAAAAATGTCGATCTAGTTTTCCTAAGGAGATACCCATGGAGGTTTGTATTACTTACAAATGTACTGAAGTCTTACAAAGAGGGTATCTTACCTTTTGCCATCAATTTAATCTCAACTGAATTGCTTGAAAAAGTCTGTTGTTCACCAGATAATGGTTTTAGGACCCATATCTACAGAAAAGGTATTTTTCCAAGGTAGTTGAATTTACATTTCAAGTTTTGTTTGAGTTCAGCTCAAAAACTGAATCCCAAATGAAGCTAAAATGTGCCCCAAACTCCTTTCCTACTTGTTAGGATGGTGATTTGCCAGAAGACTGCTAGAGGGCAGCATTACTTACAAAAACAGCTTGTTAGAAGGGAAAGGTCTATCCTCAGGTAAAGACTCTACAGTGCTAAGAGGGCTGTGTCACGTTGTTATTTCAATGTTCAAGTCATTTATTTGATTTGGTTTATTGCCTTTTTAAGATACATTGTAAGTTTTGAGATTTTTTGATTAAGCTGAAATGTTAATCAAAGAGGGGAGAAAAACCCCTAAAAATCTGAAATAATCTAACAAATTCTGGGCCAAATCCAAATTCCTGGCCCTAAGGTTGCAAAATCAGATGCATCAGTTCTCTGGCAGGCAATCACATTAGACCTCGGAGCTGAGGCAGAGCTGAGTGTGAACCTTCTCTGATCAGAAAGTTTTCAGAGATCAGTGAGGCTACCACATACCAATGCCAAAGTGTAGTCAAATTTTCCAGCCTTTTCAAGCACAGCAGCACTGTGATCATTAACAAAATAGTCACCTTGTTTCTTTCATTTGATTCCATAATATACATTTTATTTCATCATCTGATTTTTTCACTGAGCATATCTTTATGTTTATCCATGCATGGAGTCCTGCATATTATAAATAAAAGTCAATGGTTGAATTTTCCAGCAAGACTACCCTTACTTACTTTTGAAAGTTTTTGGCGTATCATTCTATTCTTTTTGTAACCCCTGCTCGGCAAGCATATCTTTTCCCTGCTTCAAATTTAGATGTAAGTCCACTCACATTGGTATCTATCCAACAACCTACTGGTCATCTCTTCACTGAGACCTCTTAGGTCTCTCCAACACATCATATTCAAAACTAAACTTAGTTTCTCCAAAATCTGCTCTACCTCCAGTATTCCCAGTCTTAGTAAATGGTATCATCACCCACCCTGTTCCTCAGAAGCCAGAAGTCATCTTTCCTTCATTTCCCTTAATCTTGTTCTCCAAGAGCTGCCACTTCTGTTAAAGTGCCTTGGCTTTGTCCACTTTTCTTCACTCTCATTGCTACCTTCTATTCCAAGCCACCATCGCCTGTTTATGTTTATCCATGCATGGAGTCCTGCATATTATAAATATTATAAATATGCAGGACCCATTGCAGGAGCCTGCTAACTGCTGCTGTCTTTCCATCCCTACTCTGACCTCTTTTCATGCTGCAGCCATTCAGTCATCTTTTCAAAATACAAACCTGATCATCTCATTGGTCTGCTCCAAAAACTTCTCATTGTCCTTATGTGGCTGAGTCCTTACATGGATCCTGGCCTTCTCTCCAATTTCATCTTTCCTCACTCCCTTGCTCTCCACTCAACTTTTCAGGTTGATTTGAGAACACTGTGCAATCACTCTGCCTTCCACTAGGGGTCTGAAGTTCACAGGTTGAACATCTTTGGCAGAGAGTCCAATTTTGTATTCTCAATTAATATTCCTTTCCTCATTGGCAGGACCTGAATATTTTAAATGTTTTCCTCTAGTTCTACTACAATAGCTTTATTTCTATTTATTCCCAATAAATAGAAATAGATGGACTACAAATGGAACGTGGATATTTTTGAAGCTTAGAATTGGGAACTACCCAACCTCCTTCTGATAGAACATGTTTACTGTGGACTCTCAAATTGTTGGTATATAATGAAGAAAAATTCCCCCAATAACCTTGACTCTACTATATCAATGCTTGCTTTCCTGCTCTCTAGGACATCTTTCACTTAGTATAATACCCTCTAGGTCCATCCATGTTGTTGCAAATTGCAAAATCTCATTCTTTTTTATGGCTATGTAATATTCCAGTGTGTGTGTGTGTGTGTGTGTGTGTGTGTGTGTGTGTGTGTGTGTGTGTGTGTCTTCTTTACCCATCTATGGATGACACTTGGATTACTTCTATATATTGGCTAATATAAATAATGCTGCAATAAACATAAGGGTGCGTATAGATTTTGGAACTTGTAGTTCCATTTTCTTTGGGTAAATCCCCAGTAGTGGAATTACTGGATCATATATTATTTCCATTTTTAATTTTTTGAGGAATGTTCATACTGTTTTTCACAGTGGCTGTACCAGTTTGCATTCCCACCAATAGAGCTCCAGCTTTCCCTTTTCTCTACATCCTTGTCAGCACTTATTATTTCTTGTCTTTTGGATACTAGCCATTCTGACGGGTATGACGTGTTATCTCACTGCAGTTTTGATTTGCATTTCCCTAATGATTAATGATATTGAGCATCTTTTCAAGTGTCTGTGGCCCATCTGTATGGAAAAATGTCTATTCAGGTCTTCTGCCCATTTTCAATTAGATTATTTGTTTTTTGGTATTGAGTTTTATAAGTTCTTTACATATTTTGGATATTAATTCCTTATCAGATATGTCATTCGGAATATCTTTTCCCATTTAGTGGTTTGCCTTTTCATTTTGCTGATTGTTTTCTTCACTGTGCCTAAGCTTTTTGTTTTATACCAAAACAAATCCCAATGGTTTATTTTTGCTTTTGTTTCCCTTGCCATAGGAGACATATCTAAAAGAAATGCTGCTAAGGCTGATGTGAAAGAGATTACTGCACAGGTTTTCTTTTAGGCATTTTATGGTTTGAAGTCTCATATTTAGGTCTTTAATCCATTTTGAGTTTGTTTTTGTATATGGTGTGAGAAAGTGGTTCAGTTTCATTCTTTCATATGTAGCTGTTCAGTTTTCCCAGGACTATTTATTGAAGAGATTGTCTTTTCCCCATTGTATATTTTTGCTTCCTTTGTATAGATTAGTTGACCGTATAAGCATGGGTTTATTTTTGGCCTCTGTACCCAATGGAATATTTTTGTTCTTTTTTTCTCAAGATTGTTTTGGTTATTCAGGGTTTTTTACAGGGTCCATACAAATTTAAGGATTATTTGTTCTAGTTCTGTGAAGGCAATTTTTTTTTTTTTAGTATGACAAAGTCCATAAATAAGTAGCATGGGATAGTCAATTCTCCATCCCCACCCAAGCTAAAAGACTATTTGGGACCATTAATAGATTGTTGGAACACCAAATTGAGCACATACTGTGATAACATCTCTGGACAGAAGCATGCTTATTCGGAGTCCAGAAGACTTTGTCTTAGGAAGTGGGACATAGAACTGGGTAAAGGCCATTTCCCCTAACTGCTGCAGATAGCATTCCTCTGTGAGTCATGAACAAAGAAAAGCTTATTAAACCTCCTTCTAAGGTTCAGTTTTATTTAGGAACCATGTGTGAGCTAAATCACTATCATTGCTCTGTTCTTGCCTTCAAATGAAGGCGAGTATCAAATATATGTCAGGCATTATGCAATGTGCATTAAAAAAGACATGCCGTGTGAAAGTCAACCAAAAATTTGGCACCTTCACTGCATGCACTTGGGTTTCTAAGGGTAACCCATGCTGGCCTGGAGTTTAAAAACACAAACTAGCATTACTTTTTGTTTAAGGATTTTATTTATTTATTTGAGAGAGAGAGAGAGAGAGAGAGAGAGAGAGAGAGAGAGAGAGAGCACAAGGAGGGGGTAGGGGAGGAGGCAGAGGGAGAGGGAGAAGCAGACTCCCCACTGAACAGGGAGCCCAACGTGGGGCTCAAACCCAGGACCATGAAATCATGACCTGAGCCAAAGACAGATGCTTAACCAACTGAGCCACCCAGGTGCCCCCAAACTAGCATTATTTTTACTCAGGGTGATTGAAATATTCTAATACAACAATTTTTTGTCTTAATTATGAAGTGGAAGAGATCTTAGTAGAGGATGCAAAAGCAGCAGCTGCCCCGACTGAATTAGGTGAACAGAAATTTAAGAGTCATGTCCATAGACCTATCTGGCTCAGTGATGTGCAAAAAAGCTTTGTTTCATTGGTTTAAAAAATGTGCTGGTAAATGTTTTAAAATCAGCTTTCTGGAAATAGTCATTTCTGACTTGTGGCATTTGCTACCCATATAAGGTCAGAGAATGTGGAGTTGGGGATTCATGAGCAACCAGAGCTCACTGGCTTCGGCACGCCATGGGACCTGCCCAGCTGCCTGTCCACAGAGCCAGAGCACTGTCCCTGGGATCCATGACATGAAGTGTTTCTTTTGTACTTTGACACTCATCTGAGCAGAAGCCTGGGCGAGCTGTGCTGCTCTCTATAGGTGGATCTCCAGAAGGAAGTTTCTGAGCTATGCTGTTTCCCATTGCTCTAATGACAAAATGAATGACTTTGATCATCAGTGTTAGTCTCAGTGGAATCCTTGACCTGGCTCCTGTCTCAACATTTTGCTTGTTATCCCTGTTTGTGGAGGAGACAAACTGGCTTTAACAATCTNTGGAGTTGGGGATTCATGAGCAACCAGAGCTCACTGGCTTCGGCACGCCATGGGACCTGCCCAGCTGCCTGTCCACAGAGCCAGAGCACTGTCCCTGGGATCCATGACATGAAGTGTTTCTTTTGTACTTTGACACTCATCTGAGCAGAAGCCTGGGCGAGCTGTGCTGCTCTCTATAGGTGGATCTCCAGAAGGAAGTTTCTGAGCTATGCTGTTTCCCATTGCTCTAATGACAAAATGAATGACTTTGATCATCAGTGTTAGTCTCAGTGGAATCCTTGACCTGGCTCCTGTCTCAACATTTTGTTTGTTATCCCTGTTTGTGGAGGAGACAAACTGGCTTTAACAATCTTGTCCTCCATAGAAGTAGTGCTACCAGGGCCTTTGTCCTGAGCTTAAGGCATTGAAAGTAGCTCTGCATATCAGGGTTTCTAGGCAGAAGGAGAATCTGGGGCTCTGTGGGCCTGAAGCCAGTTGTCTAAGAGCTCACCCGTCTTCCTTTCTTTGGCTCACTCTAGTATGCTCTTAAGATACTCGAATCTAGCCCTTTAGTCTCAAAATCTGGACTCTTACCATGAAGCTGAGTCCCAAGCACATGGCACTACAGTAAGTGTTGCCAGGAGACAGATGTCACTTCTGAAGGCAATGCACCCTTGCCTGCTATGACATGGCTTCCTGTGTGGATTCCACATCACACAGGAGTGATGCTGCCCTTTTGTTAGTACTCAGAGAGTGGCACTGCCCTCTTTCTCACTTCAGTCAGCCCAATTTCTGGGTTCAGTACCTGATAACTGTTAGAAAAACTTCTCTCCTCCTACCTGCAAGTAGCCCTCTGTCTGCTCCCATGTCTGGGGCAGTACTGGTCCTCCTTTCCCCTCTACTAGTTGAAATCAGAGCTTTTTGGCCAGCTGGTAATACCACTGTGGCATGTGTTCCTTTGTACAAGAACACCCTTTGCCTTCAAACGCTCCAATGTTTTCAGTGGAATCAGGAGACCTAGGTTTAGAAGCTCATTGTTTTCTGGAGCTGACTACTTAAAAAACTCTGAGTTCCAAATTTTCTCAGCTGCAGAAGGAGAATAAAATCTGTCTATATGAGGGTGATATAAGAAATTAATGCATGTGAAAGTGTTTCATAAAAGATAAAATGATTTTGAAATTGAAGGTATTTTTCTATCTCTTCATTACTCCATTTATGTATTTCCATTGATTTTAGTTCCTGAGATTGACTTCCTCAAAGCCACATGAATTTATCAGCTTGGCTTTGGAAACCTAGGTCTCAAGGGAATGTCCATTCATCCTCATGACAACACAGTGACAGATCTCCACCTCTGGTATGACTCCTAACAGGGGACACTTATGGGAGATGATGTAAGGCAATGGTTATTGTTCTTCTTTACTGTAAATTGGAGGTGATTCTCTTTACCCTTTCAAGCCTAATTGGCTCTTAAAATGCTTATGATGTACTTGGACAGTTTTGTTTTATTAGCAAGTGATACATAACAGCACACAATCAGGGAAATGGTGCAAGCTTTCAGTTTCTGCTAATCTCTAGTCAAAAATGTATCTTGTTGGTTTGACAAAGAGTGCCCAAGACTACTGAACCCAAGGAAATGATGAAAGAATAGTGCCTACGAGAAGAAAGATCTGAGTTAAAATTACAACTCTGCCCACTTGTTTGTAAGTTATTAACCTCTCTGGATTACTTAAAGTGAAGCCAATCATACCATTTAGCTGGTACATTTAGCTGCCCAGCATTCAAAATCGCTTGTTTTGGAGAAATGTCCTCTTGTGTGTCTTGGGGGATAGTAAGTGTCAGGCACTTCCCTGGCATGAAGGACAGGGTGGGAAGTGACATGGGTAGAAAGCCAGTACAGGGCTCTGTGGAGTGTGGCCTGGGTTCTCTGGGTCTCAGAACCATTTGGGGAACCTATATACCTGTGGATTCCAGAGTCCAACTTACTGGTTCAAATTTATGGGGGTCAGACTAGAAAAACTGCATGGTTAATAAGCTCCCCAGGTTCTGGGGATCTAATAATGCATAACATATGGATTATGGTTAACAACATTGTGTTATATACTTGAAAGCTGCTAAGAGACAAGACCTTAAATGTTCGCACCACTAAAAAAAAAAGGTTTTTTCTAATGCTTTGGTAATCATTTTCCAATATATAAATGGATCAAATCAACATATTCTACACTTTATTTTATTTTTTTAAAAAAGATTTTATTTATTTATTTGAGAGCATGAGCAAGAAGAAAGGCAGAGGGAGAGACAGAGAAGCATGCTTCCCGCTGAGCAAGGAGCCTGATGTGGGCTCGATCCCAGGACCCCAAGATCATGACCTGAGCTGAAGGCAGGTGCTTAACTGAACCACCTGGGTACCCACATTGTATACCCTAAGTTTATACAATTTTTTAAGTGTATACAATGTTATATGTAAATTATATCTCAATTGAAAAAAAATCTCAGGGGATTCTGATTCTTGATAAAGTCTGAGAACCATTCGAATATAGTGATACTAGCCATAAATACTGTATAAACATAATAAATGGTATGACACAGGTAGGATTTCTTATAAATAAAATTTACATGGCATGAAAAGTTTTTAACAAGCTCTTTCAGGATGCCTGGGTGGCTCAGTTAGCAACATCCCCCATCAGTCTCCTCGCTCAGTGGGGAGACTGCTTCTCCTTCTGCCTGTTGCTCCCCCTGCTTCTGCTCTCTCTCTCTCTCTGACAAAGAAATAAAGTTTTAAAAACAAAACAAAACAAGCTCTTTATTGTCACAAAACAAAAGCACCAGCCCTATACTGGAGTTTGGAGAAGAGAACTGCACTTATTCTAAACCCCCTGAATTTAGAATGCTCTTAATCCTGCCCCACAGAATTAGTGTGGGACATCTTTGTAGAAGAGGTGATAATTCATGGGCTACTGCCATGCCAACAGAGCTTATCTTAGCTGTTTGGTTTTAAACCCAGGAGCAGAAAAGAAAGGAATTACAGGGCACCTGGGTGGTTCAGTGGGCTAAAGCCTCTGCCTTCAGTTCAGGTCATGAACTCGGGGTCCTGGGATCGAGGCCCGCATCAGGCTCTGCTCAGCAGAGAGCCTGCCTCCTCATCTCTCTCTGCCTGCCTCTCTGCCTACTTGTGATCTCTCTCTATGTCAAATAAATAAATTTTAAAAATCTTAAAAAAAAAAGAAAGGAATTACAATATGACTTGTATCCATGGACAGTGCATTCTTTAGGTCTTTTGGAGGTAAGCTTATGATTAACATTTTGGTACTGTGTTTAGCTTTATTAAATTATTATGCCAAGTGCAATTCTATTTAAAGCCATTTTTTTTAAGAAAAAGGAATAATACTTGCATTGGCTGAAATGAGTGAAGAATTCAAACTTCCCGTAAATTGCCTCTGTGATTCCCCCACAACCATCAGCTTCTTTGAAGTGGGATGGCGACTTGAATAAGCACTTTTGACCTTGGCCCACACATTGCTCTGCTGGAAGGGAAAGACTGCTTTACCTTTGACTGTCCTTTCTCCTATGGAAACTGGTTTCTGAAGACAAAGAAGAGACATTCTCGAAAAGGACTTTTCAGACATGCGTAGTCAGTGGATAGCAATTTATATAAAAAGTTGAAGGTTATTTTCTTCTGAATTAAAAATATATCTTACCGTCTCCTGGAGCCACTCAATGCAAAGGTCTCTGACTTGGAAGTTCCCTGCAAACCCCAAGGGGCTGTGACCACTCTTTCATAAAAACCATCTTCTATGTACTTCAATCGTGGAGCAAATTTACATGGGCTGTGAAATTTTGGTGTACAGGAGACGTGAGTGTATGGAATGTCTGTGCAGATGTTCAGGGGGACAGAAGAGTAAAGCAGAGTGGTATCACCCTTCTGATGCAGGCACAGCAATGTGTTGTGTATTGTCTACTGAATTGAATGAACCTCCTTCAATCTTCCTATGTCAAATTGATGGAAAAGGAACATTAGAGAGCCTGAGCCTTTCAACAGTTTTCAGTTGAAAACACGAACATCTTTCAAAGTCTCTCTGTGACTCTAGTAAAGCAAACAATCTTCCTCAAATATTTTCCAAATGTCACCTCCAGGCCAAGCGCTTGGTGTTCAGTCCTGGGGTCAGGAAGTAGAACTTTGATGTAACTGTCAACAATTTCCTCTACCCCTCCTACCATCAAAGCAAGGCCCCTGAAAGCACTTCTGTAAATTATAAAATGTATATGGTCCATAATAATCTGTAGCCTTTCCAGCCACGGAAGCCTGAAATAGAAACTTAGACAGACTGAAAATAGAAGTGTCTCAGAGGAAATTGGGAGATAATTTTCATTTCTGGTAGTTGTGAAAGGGAACTTTCTAACCTCATCTCCTTGGGTTTGATTTACCTACATTACTTCATTTAGTGGTTTTAAGGGTAGTGAGCAGTGATTTCTATAGGGGAGTGTTCATTTTGGTTCTCATTTCTCTCTGTTTGAGACAGATGTATTGGGGGTGAGTAGAGCCTATGAAGTTAACCCAGGAAAAGACCTGGAGAAAGAGAGTCAATGAGGGCAGATGAAGAGAATGGAGGTGAGAGCCAGATCCCTTTTCAAGCTAGAGTGAGCTCATCATTTAAAGGACAGAATACCCAGGTAGGTAGTTTCGGGGAGAAACTCCACTGGTGAGGTATACACATGCCAGGACAAATAAGAAGAGATTACAGGTTTTAAATAATTCTCCTGGTGGGCTCTCTCAGGGGACATCTGTGTTGTCGGTAGTGAGTACAGCTGAACGTCTATCAGGCTGAACTAAGCAGACTGGAGTATGAAGCTGCTAATGATACTTAGCTGCTGGAACAGTGATTCTCAGAGGTGGGCAGCAGATTTGATGCCAGAATCCCTGAGGGTTGGGACCAATCTTCCTCACCCACCCCAATGGTAGTGATCCAGTTTTCTGAATTGTTGTCTTAGACCCTCCCAGAGGGTGGGGGTGGGTTTAAGAAACAGTAGAATAAAATATGTACCCAAATTCATGGTAACATATGATTGTTCACTGGAACTTTTCCTATGAAGACTACAATAGTGGAAATAGGGGGGAGCAGCTCTCTTGGAAAATTAATGTAGGAGTAGCAACATTTAACCAAAGAGACTTTTCCTCTTTCCGGAATCTACTGAGGGTGAAAAGAGGAAATAAAGATCATACAAAGGAAGCAAGCCAGAAATCCCCTTGGCCACTGATGTTAGTGCCCCAAATTGTTCCAAAGCCCTTTAAGGAATGGTGATGAGGCTGAGAAGGTGGGCACAAGCATTCCTTGAAAGCAGCAGAAAAGGATGCAGAGGTAAAGAATGCTGTTAAGAGTTCATGCCAGTCCTGAGGGCTGGCTCCTCCATCCAGTGCCCTCTGCAGTCAGGAGCAGAAGTTGTCCTTGGCTTAAGCCCATCTACACTGTTGCCATCCCTTACATGACCCTACTTCCCCAGGGCCAAATGTACTGGACAGTTTCATGCTCACTGTCCTTGCAATCAATAGCTGGCTGAGGAGTATAAGAGACCTGAACAGACGGACTTGGACTTGAATCCTCGTTCTGCCTCTTACTGGATTCGCAGCCTTGGGTATGTTACTTGCTTTCTTGGAGCCTTAGTTTTCTAATCTTTAAAGTGATGGTCATTGGAGAATAGATGAGCTAAAGAAGGTAAAGTATTTGACACAGTGCCTGGCACAGATATCAGCTTTTGTGAAGATTCCAATGAAGCAGATTCCTTGTCTCCCTCCTTTGAGCCACTGCTGTATGAAGTACCCACCTGCATCATTGCATTCAACCCTAAGGAATGCAACCATTTGTTTTTATACATTATTTTTATACATTACCCTTAGCTAGACAGTGAGTTCCTACAGGATGAGGTCTACCCTTCCAGTTTCGTATTCCTCACACTGTGAGTGGAACATATTCAATGAAAGTTCATGGGATCCCCTGGTTCCTCTGCTGACTGAATGCATAAGTGAGTGAATGAGGCGGGGGATGGAGGTAGGGGGAAATGAAACTAGAGGTTTTCATTAATAGAGGGGAATGTTCCGACATATCATCCTTTTCTTGTTTTGACGGGTTCAGCAAGTTAAGGCCGCAGATTTACCGGATTTTATTCTGTGTGCTGTCGACTAGCTTGAGAATAAAGGAAGTCTAGGCTGTATTTACTTTTAAAGAGCCAGGCAGGGAAGCCTCCTCAGACTTTCAATGCTAGGCTGCTGAGTTAGGAGTGACTCAGAAGAAGAAACCTCAAGCTGCCAGGACACAGTGTGGTTTCCCATTATCTGTCACCTGCTGGAGAGGGCCGAGTCCTCCCCCTCTCACATTTCAGCCCCGCTTGCTGCCACAAGGTCTACAGTTTGTAGGAGGGAGCTGTGGTGTCTAGCCATCCTTCATTCTCACCCCATCTTTAGTCGGTATCTAGATCCTTTTTATCCCCCCAGGACTTTCACCTCTGAAATAAAAGTATACCTTAAGGTATCCCTGGTCACCTGTAAGCTCACATGAAGCTAATGTCTCAGTCCTCTATTTACAGTTGGAAAAATGAGTTATTTCCCTGAAACCAGAAAAATATGGCTGCTAAGCAATGAGTGAAAAAGCTATTCTTACCCCACTGTTGGAGATCCTGTCCTGAATATGCACCTCTGGTGAGCCCCTTTATGTAGGTAATTGTCTGCATTTCTTGCTCAGGGTGCTTGGTGTTGCCTAGACATAGGGGACTTTTAGAGCACGTACACATATCGCCTGTTACCTTCTCTTACACTCATATTCAGCTGCCGTGGCATGAGATACACAGTCAGCCATGTATAAAAACCAGACCATGATATTCTATATTGCTGCATGGCCAGAGATATTGCAAACCTTAGCAAAGATGAAAAAAGAAAAGGATCCTGCCAACACCTTGCTTTAAAGAATAGCGCCCTCTTACCAAATTTAATAATCTTGTTCCTTTAAAAAGTTAAAAAAAATATGACTTCAATATGTCCCTTTGAAGGAGGAAAAACAAAGTCTAACCCAGGATGGCTATTGGTGTAAGCCCAGGCCTCGTGTCAGGAAATGTATCAAATTTAGACTTTACCCTTAACTTCAAATGGGGTTTTACATACTATCATGGAGACCCAAGACAGGAGTGAAAGAAGACTTTTTTTTTTCATTCAACTACACAATTGTCTCATTAAAATACTAAACGGTCTGAATTAATTTTATAAATTACTTTGTAATAGCACAATCATTCTAAGTTTATATATTTTATACATCTTAATTTATTAAATGTAACACTTAAACTACACTCCATTTTTATAACCTTGTTTTGATAGGTCCTTGTTAAATAGACTGGGGCTCAGACTCTGGGAAGTGCCGGGTGTGAGTGGCATCTAAGGCCTCAGGAAAACCAGCAGGTGTAGATTTCATCTTTCATGATGAAACTCGCTCTGTGCCCTGTGGAGGTGGAAAGGTTCTCAGTCAATTGTAGGTTTATCAGAGCTTCTCAAATGTTTTGTGGCATTCAGAGTAAACATGGCCAGTTATTTTATCACAAAAGCCTAGTTCTAAGAAAGTATTCTTCAAATGAGTATGGTTACCAGGTTCCTAGGATTACCTAGGAATCATTAATCATGGACTAGGTTTAAAATGCCACAAATTTAGTATTCACTGGATGGAGCAACTTCTCTTTCCCCGACCCCATGTCTGTGAATGGAAAGGAGCTGGAGTGTCAAAGGCTCTTCTCACCATACTACATAATTACAATTTTAAAACATTTTTTTAAAAAGATTTTATTTATTTATTTGACAGATATATTACAAGTAGGCAGAGGCAGGCAGAGAGAGAGGGGGAAGCAGGCTCCCCGCTGAACAGGTAGCCCGACTCGGGGCTTGAGCCCAGGACCCTGAGACCATGACCTGAGCTGAAAGCAGAGGCTTTAACCCACTGAGGCACCCAGGTGCTCCCATAATTACAATTTTTGTGTGTATTACAGGAAAAGCTCATATGATATGGCTGAGGAAATTTAGCAATCAGTACTGTAGCTTCCTGGCCAATGGCATCAGCACCAAACTGATCTGCAGGCCTTGAGATTTATCACAAGTTAAGTAAACATTTTTTGAAACTTAATTTGTCCTTAAATTAAGTGTTCTTGATCTGCATTATCTGAGTCCCCTTGCCCCTGAGTGTCCACACTTAGAATTTTATCCCATTATTTTATTTGTGTATTAATTTATTTTTTATTGTTGAAGTATAGTTGATACACAATGTTATATTAGTTTCAGATGTACACATAGTAACTTGACAATTCTATATATTACTCAGTGCTCATCATGATAATTATAGTCATCATCTCTCACTATACAATGTTACTATAATATTATTGACTAGATTCCCTGTACTGTACTTTTCATCTGCGTGATTTATTTATTTTATAGCTGAAAGTTTATACCTTTTCATCCTCTTCACCAATTTTTCCCAACTCTCTAACCCTCTCCCCTCTGGCAACCACCAGTTTATTCTCTGTATTTAAGGGACTGTTTTGGGGGTGCCTGGGTGGTCCAGTTGGTTAACCATCCGACCCTTGATTTTATCTTGGGTCATGATCTCAGGGTCATGAGATTGAGCCCCGTGTCAGGCTCAGAGCTGGGCGTGGACCCTGTTTAAGATTCTCTCTCTCTTCCTCTGCCCGCCCCCCCACTCTCTCTCTTAAAAAATGAGTCTGTTTTGTTTGTTCATTTGTTGTTGTTGTTGTTGTTTTTAAAGATACTCTATATAAGCAAGAGAGATTTTAAATAACCAAAATACTAAGATTGAGACATTTTTTTAAATAAAGAAACCACCAGCTTTGGTAAAGCCTCTGCTTTCAGTGGCCTGACAGGGGTTCTGAGATGCAATGATGCTGCAAGATGGTGGACCACTAGGTATGATTCAAAGCACTCCTTTAGAAAATCTTGCAAGAAGTCTTGAGCATGTTGCAACATAGTGTGCTCAGCCAGCTGTGTGTCTTCACTTCGAAGTCTTCGGAGAAGGAAGAATCTTTAGAGCATATAATAGGTTCTGGAAAGGTATAAATTATAGCTGTCATTAAGGCAGCTTTGGGATTGAGGATAACTGAATTGTAAATGCTTGGATTACAATATCTGCTATATCTCCTTACTTGCGCCATTAAGCAAAACCTAGAGTAAAGCAAGCAAATCAGAGTATCCTACTTGTCTCCTATCACTTGCCTAAGGGGTAGAAGTCCTTCTCCTTTCAGGCAATTATTTTTGCCACAACTTCTTCAGATAGTCAATGAGCTGGATATTGTGGGCAGATAATAATGCTCCTTCTCTCTCAGCTGATTCTTTGGCTTTCCTGTGCCCCAGAAAGTCCAACTGAACCATGGCTTCTCTTCAGTGAATTTTTCCACACTATTAAAAATGTATCTTCTAAAGATAATTCAGGTTTTTAGAAGACTTTGGAAAGATCTGACTTTTTTTTCTGTAAAATTCTGAGATTATTTTGATTTCAGGTAGCAACTAAGGAAAGACTATTTTCTCTATTCTCTATATATTGGAACAATGTTAGCATAAAATGACAAAAGGCCTGGAATGACCTTTTTTCTTGTTATGAACCCACATTGGTTTCATCCACTGTCTAATGAAGACAGCATGTTGGTGGAATGGCAAGTAGACCAAGGTGATTTGAATTGGATTGGGTGGTGAAAAGACCTGGATAGGTAAGTATTAACCAGTGGTTGGGATACAAATCCTGGGTATCCATCTATTTTGGTCACATTAGTTTTGGGGGAATAATATTTAAAGGCTATCGTAGGCCTTGGAACAATGCCATTCATCTGTGTGTTGGCCCTAAGCTCAAATGTAGTGTACTAAATCAGTGACATAGGATGTACCTCCATCATGAATCCCCCTTGCCTCTCCATTTTAGGACCTTAATTAGAATAATTTCAGTGGCAACCTTGGCCGATTTTCTTGGTTCCTACCATGGCTGCCATTTACTTAATTTTAAAGGACGAAAGTGGGAATGAAGGGAGAGGGTGTACCACGTACTTCTTCTGGTGGGCCTATTGAAATCTAAGATAACAGCAACAAGACACAGCACAAATGAACAAGACAGAGCAGAAAAGCAATAACAGCAAACACTAAATAAACCCACCTAGTCTTTGAAGAGTACATTTTAGATAGATGGTTATCCTCAATGGCTTCATTACTTCCATCAGGTACTTTCCCATGTGGCCTAAAAGGGGCCTTGATGGGGATGAACATCTAGTGCTTTCTTTGCCAGTCAGAGGGCTGAGTCAATACAAATCATAGTTTATATGCTGTTTAATCTGGTGAAGTAAGAACAAAGCCTTATAGCTTTTTATATCCTTACTGCAAGTGCATCTGGGATCCAGGAAAAAGACAACTCAGTACCACACAAGAAGTGCTGTACAAAAAGGTCCTAATTGAAATGTAAAAGGAAGTGAAAGAGAAGGAATAGTTTTTTCTGAAAAAGTTGAGGGGTGCATGCAGGAAAATTATTTCCCCATCCTTTACTCTCCTATCTTTTCTTCACTATCTGAAGCAATGGCTTCAGCCATGGTCACACTTGAATAATATTTGTCAAACCATAAAGCTGGCAAGAACAAGGGAGCAAGGAGAAAAATGTGTCAGCAGATAAAGAGTGGAAAGGTGTCTCAGGGATTTTGCATTTGCGTTGAGCTCTTTTCAATTCCCAAAGGGCTGAGGTTTGAGTCTAAACATAGCCAGGTGGTCCAGATGGACCAAGAGTGAACCACAAGAGAAACTTTTGTTCTTCTAGCTCAAGGCTTCAGGTAGCTTTCCTAATAGGTTCCTCAATCTATCTATAGTCTTTCATTGTCTTCTGACCTGAGGAAGGAGTGAAGGGGGAGCCTGTCACAGTCAGATTACTCTGTTTAACTGAAAGAAAGTGTTTTAACCCTTTGTTCCTTACATAAAAAAACTCCAACCCTGACAACACCATGAGCAACAGTATCCTCAGCCATGACCTAGATATGAATACTTTCTTCTTGAGTTTGGAGGGAATGGGAACAAAGACTTGAGATTTTCTCATGGTTGGAGCTATCCCAAAAGTCCACATCCAATCTCTGTGGATTCTGGCAACCATTAATTCTTGCCTACTCTACATTAATAGCCTACTAACTCTAACTTCTCTCTTCTCTGGCTCTTGTACTAATCCTCTACAAAATGCAACTGAACCATTTTTAAAAAATTGATGTGATGATTTCCTCTCCCTTGCTTATAACTTTCAATGCCTTACTATTGCTTTTAGGATAAATAACAGAACTCTTAGACTTAGAAGATCCTGTCTACTCTCTCTAGCCTCACCTTGTCTTCTCTTTGTCCTTCCTGTATGCTGGTTGTTGTCTTCCTGCCTGGAATGCCTCCTCTCTCTCTCCCTCTCTCCCCACCCCACTCATTTGCTATGAGGGGAGAAGCAAAGGATAAGTAGAAGTTAACTGGACAAACATGACTTGCCCATGGACATCTTCCCTGATCCCACCAACACCCCCTCATCTAGGTCACCTTCCTTTGTCAGTGTGTGGTCTCTAAGAACCATGCTATTTCTTTTGGAGTTCTGCCCAGTTGAAAATTATACATTCGTGTAATATTCCACCATACTATAAACTCTATGAGGATAGGGTCTTATTTGTCCCAGGGCCCACGTTTTATATTGTTTGTTATGATTTTGAATCCACTTGTTTGTGACTTAAGTGGAGTTGTTTTGATCTAGAGGTGAGTGTGTTTACATTGAAGAAGCTGTGTCAGGGTGTTGTGGTCATCTGTTGTTGATGAGCATTCAGTAGCTCAACTATAGTCAGGTGTCTCTGGGGACTCATCAGGAAGAACATGTGGAAGAGTGGCTATGATGTAATAGTCATTTAAACTTTAAATACTGAGAATTTGTGGGGACTTACCAAGAGTGTCCGGTCTGGGCTAGGCTACCCTTTGGGGATCTAAGTAGCTCTCTTGAGACCTTGAGGCAGTAGCTCCTGCTGTGGCAAGAAAACTCTTTGTCATCAGTAGTGAAAACCATGCAGCAGTATGGTGAAGGAGATCATCTTGCCTGCCAACACCAGAGCCTTCATTCCCTTAGCAATGTGCTCTAGCAATAAGGAACTTTTGCTTTGTGCTGACTGCGGGACATCATGTCTTGGTTAGTTAAGCTGACTTCCAAGAACCAACTTGTAGAAAGGTACACCTCACCTAAATTTGGACTTTGTTTCTTTTATCTCCCCGTCATTTGGAACAATAGTGTAATTAATCTATCATTGGTTTGGAGTATTTCATTTCTTTATTAGCTTATTAAGAAAATTATCTTGTATGCTATTGTCTTACGAAATATTATTATAAATTATAATTCCTGCAGTTAAATAAACCTGTGTTAAATAAAGTATTGGTAAAGAAAATTTCAGTATCTAAGTATAATTTGCTCTGAACATAACAGCCTGGCTTAGTTAATTATTTGTTGCATGAGTGGGGCAGCCCAATATATACAGGGAGGGGAGTAGTCCTTGAGGAAGATCCATGAAATGTCAGAAGAGCTCTGTCTGGGGAAAACAAAAGAAAACTCATTTTCTTGGAGTTTCAAAATTGCTATGTTAGGGAAGTAGTTGATGATTTTTTTCCTTTTCTATTTTTCTATATTTTCTGGGCAGAAAAATGGAAAGTATTGAAGAAAGTGAGAATTTAGAAAAGGGCACTAGATTTGATGATTTACTGCTCTTTTCTAATGACCTTTAATAAAAGAGATTCAGTAGAGTAATGAAAACCAAAATTGTCAGCAAAGGAGTAGGAGGTAAAGAAATGGCAGTGAATATAATTTATACCTGACAAGTTTGTAGGTAAAAATAAAGGGGGAAGATAAAACAGCTGACTTGAGAAAGTAGCAGGATCAACAGAAGATTGTTTAGTTGCATGAAATTTTTTATGCTAATAGATAGCAGGAAAAGTTTGTAGGCTAGAGAGGGGAAAAGGTGGTAGAAAGAGATTATAGGGATTTGTGAGGTTTTTGTCCTGAGAGAAAACATACATGACACCTAATACATACTCAATAAATAATGTAATATACAAGTCAGCAGGACGAGGTGCCTGGGAAAATTCAAGTCTCATCTCAGGGGTCCTAAGCAGCTAAGAGCCAGGCACTTGTACCCCTGCAGGAATATGGAGCCAATCATACTGGAGATTCTGATCTCAAGAAGCTGGATTTTTCTGTGAGATCCCTTTATTTTTAAATTTTGATGACTGACTTAAGCGGAAGTAAATAAAAATACCAATATCCAATCAAGTGGCAACAATTTGAAAGCCTGTATTTTAGTACCTGTTTCTCCAGACCATAGTTGCTGGCATGACATTTAACAGTTTTACTGAGATAAAATTCACAAATACAGTTCACCCATTTAAAGTACATGATTCACTAATGACCTTTAATAGAAGAGTTTCAGTAGAGTAAGGAAAACATTAGTAAATTTTAGTGAAGTTTTAGTTGTTTTTAACAAATTCACAGACACAAGGAACCATTACCACAGACAATTCTAACACATTTTCCTCATCAAAAAGAGATCTTGGACCCTTTAGTTATCACTCCTTTTCTGCCTAGGCAGATTCCTCATCCCTAGGCAATCACTGATCTACATTCTGTCTCTATAGACTCGCGTATTCTGGACATTTCATTTAAGTGGAATTGCATATTATATTGGGATGGGCTTCTTTCCCTAGGAGGTGGTATTTTTTAAGTGAAGAAGTAGGAATATGAAGAATTTGGAAGGCCTTTAATCTCAGTGAAAGGAAGTCTAATACCAGGGTGCATAGGGAAGAGAAGAGTATGTGAGTTTTGAAAACCATCCTTTGGAAATGAGGGAAAGGCAAAGCCAGAAAAAAGTCCTGAAGGTATTCTGTAGCTACATGTATGGAGACCTCAAGGATCAATTGGTGTGAAAGCTTTGATTTTGATAGTCTGCACCAGGGCTGAGAGGTCACTGGTATGCATAAGCTTGGCTGTATCAGTAGCTTGCACAGCTGACGCCTGACCAGATTGTGCCTGTGCCTGCCTCTTGCTTAAAGATATAAATATTACCCTGGGTTGCACAGCTGTTCTTTGCGGTGTGATCCTTGAGTAACTCCTTGGTTCTAGTTACTAGCATTGCTCATAATAAGGAAGAGAGAGAGAGAGAGAGAGAGAGAGAATAATCCAAGGATCCTAGGTGCCTGGCCCCAAGACTTCTATGGTTATCTGCTTATAATACAATCATCCAAAGAAGACAATCATCCTCTGCAAAGAAGCAGAGCATTTTCAGGCAGATGAGCATACCATTCCTGAGAGAGTTAGCAGGTCTAATTTCAAGGGCTTATCACTCATGGGGAAAAAAAATCTTCATCAACAGCCTATCGGGGGGGCAGGACTATGGAATTTTCAGTAAAACCACAAGAACAAAGAAGCCTGTTTAAAATATGGGGTATGAGCTGGACATAGAGCTAATAAAGATTGCAAGGCTCCTGGGGGCTTCCAAAAGCACAGCACACCATGACTTTCCAGTGAGTATATAATTAGGTCTGATGATGGTCGCTTCACCAGTGTTGAGCCTGTGCTTGGACCCAGGGATGACCTTGGATGGGCAGAGGACCCTCATCTGTGATGGGGTAACACCAGCAGTACCAGCCTCATCACAGAAGCGGGCCTCACTCTAGCTTTCCAAGATTATACCCAGGCAGAGACTCATGAAGAGCCTTCTAAACAAAAAGTGTTTCACATGGGTAAAAGTGTATCAGTTAGGATTCAATGGGTATCTGAAAGCCAAAACAAGAGTGCCGATGTGCATCTCCTGCTAGGTACAGGTTTGGAGGAAGGCCATCCTATGCAGTGCGGAGACTTTCCTCAGGGTCTAGCCACTCAGCGCGTTCCCCTTCCTGCCCCACTTTCTCCAGAGTGTGGTCCCTGCAGTGCTGTGTGCTCTGGCCTCACATTCTCGGGGGAGGCAGCAGATGGAAGAAAAGATGATGAAATAAGCTCAAAAGCTGTTTCCCACTGTCCTTTAAGGAATGCCCAGAGACAACCATCTAACACTTCTGCTTCTATTTTATGGGCCAGCCTACCTTAACTTTATGCTGCTTTAGTTGTTACATAGTTCTTGATACAGAGGAGAAAATAGTTTCCCTCCATCTTGTGAAAAGCTCTGAATGGATTATAAACCATGCCAAGAAGTGTTTGTGGGGGGAGTGGTTACTATTTTTAATATAAAAATTTGGGAATATCCTGGAACCCTGAAATTTTCTTTAATATCATAATTTGCAACCTAACTCAAGAGGGACAACTAGTCGAGCATCTAAAACCATTCTTACAGTTGTGTTTTTGAGTTCACAGATGACTGGTTGATAAATTTTACTCGTTGCTATTTAAGAGCTGATTTAATATAAAAGTAGACAAGGAAACATGCTCTAAAATTAGGAGAGGGAGGGACAGGATGTTCTGAAATATTTTGGTAGTTTATGTGCTTGTAGGAAAAACAGAAGCTATAAATTGAAAAAGATCCTTCGAGGATCTCGATTTTCACATTTCACATTCTAAAAATTTATTTTTATAATTTAAAACAAGGTTTATGGTAAATTTCACAGTATTTATATTTTATCATAATAATAATTTTCTTAAAAAGGGGGAAATAAAGGTGTGGCCAGGGAATAAAAACATAGTAATAGTTTTAGAGCTGACATGTCTTAAATTATACTTGGTCTCTTCTCTAATCCCTATTATTTGAAGGAACAGTGCCAAGTAGGAAGTCAAAGTTTTGTGCAATGGCTTGTTTTTGTAACAGGTATATCTTTTTATTGAAGTATAATTACTATACAATGTTATATTAGTTTCAGATGTACGAAACAGTGATTCATCAATTGTGTACATTATTCAGTGCTCACCATGAGTGTAGTCACCATCTGTCATCATATTATTATACTACTATTGACTTATTGATAGTTCTATTCATATAGTTTCCATCTCTGTAACTTATTTATTTAATAATTGGAAGTTTATACCTCAGAATCCCCTTTACCTATTTTGCACATTCCCCCACCCCATCCCTGATTCAGGCAAACACCAGTTTGTTCTCTGATAGGTGTACTTTTTAAAACCCCTGAATGGACTGGTAAACAAGACATAGGGTCATACATTTCTAGCTCTGGATGTTTTAGAAAATTTTAAATATATTTATTTTATAGTAAGTACTTGGATTATCCCAGAGGGCTATGCACATTGGACTCTCCACAAACACTGCTTATTGATAACATTCTTTTAGAGTTATATCAGTAAGGAAGGTGTGCAGTCATCCTCAAACAAGAGCTGAATCATACAGAAGTCCATCTGAATCATAAATATAGGTCTATAGAATTTGACACATAGGCCCAGATGTTGAAGAGTGTGTGAGATACGGGAATCCTCCAGGAAGATATTTAAAAAACAAGTTCCTGCCCTCAGAGAAGGCTTTTCAAGGTACATGGGATTTGTTTCTGTTTCTGTGAAGCAGTTATTTTATCTTCTCTTGGGAAACTAATTATATATCCATTCAGTGAACTTCATTTCTTTTTTTGTTTTAGAAGGTCGGGAGGGAGGCGGAGAGAGAGAGAGAGAGAGGGAGATCCATTTTCATATAGGGCCATCTCAGAAGCACTTACAAATGACATTCCTTTCATTCAACACCTGAATTAACTGTTCCTTCCTCTGCTTTCCTACAGTGTCCAAATTATTTAATTATTTTATATATGTACATATATATTTAAGGACCTGGTGCAAACAATTAAAAGAAACTTTTTAAAAAGATTTTATTTATTTGAGAGAGAGACAGAGATGGCTTGAGTGGGGAGGGCAAAGCAGAGGGAGAAGCAGACTCCCTGCTGAGCAGAGAGCCTGATTCCAGTTTGATCCCAGGACCCTAATTAAGATCATGACCTGGGCTGAAGGCACTTAACTGACTGAGGCACATAGGCGCCCCTAAAATAAACTTTCTTAAGCCAGAAACAAACTCACAGTGAGCTTTTGGCACAGAGAAGATTCAAATATGTTCTGTCCAGAGTTCCACAAACACCAAATACCAATATCATCTTTTCTCTGCTGACCCAGTCAAACATGAGTTGTGTTTGGGGAGGAGGAGGGACATGTGGTCAACCTACAGCTAATCTATTTTTTCCCAGTTGTTTTGAAGTAAGAGCCAGAGCAATGGTTTTTAAACTTTAATTTTTAGCTACAGAAACTTGTTTTATTTTGCAGATTCTTACTCATCATTCCTGTGATTTAGACTAAAACAGGTGAGAGTACAGTTGCCCAAGTCTGAATCAGTGGGAGCCTGAGCCCCTCCACTGAGTCCTCTCTCTCTCCCCAGAAGACCTTTGATTCTGTCAGTTGAACTCAGTGGAACAGTATGAAGTCCATTGACAACCTGATTCGGTCTGGTGAAAATCCATGGAAAATGTGCTTGTGAAGCAAAATGGATCCAGGAAAACCCCGCTTGGGCTCCTCAAGGTCTGCGGCTGTTTATTTTCTGCTGCCCCGCCCCATCCCCCACCCCTGGGGGAATGGGGAACTTCACTGCTCTAAGGATTGCACCACTGGGGACTTGTCCTTTCCCCTTTCACTTCTCCACTGGGGGCCCTTCAGCACAATGTCTGCTTCATCCACCTCTGCAAGTACAAAGACATTTCACTGGGGAGGGGAGCTCTTTGTTGTAATTAAGAATTTGGGCTCTAGATTCTGACTGCCAGGGTTCAAAGCCAGGCTCCAGCACTTGCTAGGTGCAAGAGCCTAGGCAGTCACTCACTCTCATTTTGTCCCAAATTTCCTCACTGGTGATATAGGGACAGTAATAGCACCTGCCTTACAGGGGTGCTGTAAGGATTAAACAAGATAATGACTGTAAGTCCCTTAGAACTGTGACAGATACAATAAATGTTTGGTAAACACAAGATGTCATTAGGAAGACAGTCTGTTTGCTTGCCTGATGCAGAACAGCTAGCTCAAATAGCTTTCTCCTTTTGCTCTTAATTTTCTGGGTCATCTGAATTTTCCTTGCTGACTCCAAATCAAACATCTGTCCTCTGCAATCACACATAAGCATATGTAAGTTTGAGAAGTACCACGTCATTTCCAGGGGCTGCTGCTTTCCTTCTTCTGTTCTCTGTGCAGCAAAACCATAATGACTACTCCCAGAAGTTTCTAGAAACTCCAACTGTGTTGGTTTTAGTTTTCCCAAAGACACTTTTTTTCAACTCCTATAGTTCTTTTAGTTTGATTTCTCCTTCTTGTATCTTGAAAAACTATATTTCAAATGATTTAAAATTAGTACAAACAGGACTGGCTACATAATTTTCAGGACCCATTGCAAAATGAAAATGTAGGTGCCTTGCTCACAATTATTAAGAATTTCAAGGCAGGGACAGCAAAGCGTTAAAACAAGTGCAGAGTCATGAAACTGGCTCTGAGCACAAACATATTTAAAGCCTTTGCTTTATTTATGCCACAATCAGGATGGGGTATTCAATCTACACAGTGAGATATGTGTCACCTGCTGGACCCCAAGACCTAACTTTTACATCTACCTGCTTGTACTCACTAACCTTTGTCTTATATTTTTCCTTAAGCTCTTCTTTCTGGCTTACCTCTCTACTCCAGCAAATGAAACCGGAAACCATCCCTCAGGGGATGACAACTGCCCAGACAAGACCACCTAGACCCTTTGAGCTAACCCCACGCACCTCCTCTCAAATGCCTGCACAGATGGACTGTGTAATGACCCCAACCCCCATCACTGGCAATTGCCTTTACCACATTATAATACTAAAATTTCCACCCAAGGAGGAGTCTCAGCCTCCTACATGATATACAATGTATGTATAGTCATGTTTCCTTAAGGCACATGATCAATCTTATGTCTGCCTCTACACAACAAGGCTTCTCTATCTAAAATACTCATTCTATAGAACTTGGATACCAGCCCTTTATCTGATAAGGCATTTGCAAATATCTTCTCTCATTCTATAGGCTGCCTTTTAGTTTTGTTGACTGTGTTCTCCTGCTGTGTAGAAGCTTTTTATCTTGATGAAGTCCCAATCATTCATTTTAATTAATTAATTAATTAATTAATTAATTTTTTATTAACATATAATGTATTATTTGCTTCAGGGGTACAGGTCTGTGAATTATCAGTCTTACACAATTCACAGCACTCACCATAACATATACCCTCCCTAATGTCCATAACCCATCCACCTTATCCCTCTCCCTGCCCCCCAGCAACCCACAGTTACAATAGTTCATTTTTGCTTTTGTTTCCCTTGCCTTTAGAGGCATGTCTTGCAAGAAGTTGCTGTGGCTGAAGTTGAAGAGGCTACTGCCTATTCTCCTTTAGGATTTTGATGGATTCCTGTCTCACATTTAGGTCTTTCATCCATTTTGAGTTTATCTTTGTGTATAGTATAAGAGAATGGTCCAGTCTCATTCTTCTGCACAGGGCTGTCCAATTTTCCCACACTATTTATTGAAGAGATTGTCTTTTTTCCATTGGATATTCTTTCCTGCTTTATCAAAAATTAGTTGACCATAGAGATGAGGGTCCATTTTTGGGTTCTCTGTTCTGTTCCATTGATCTTTGTGTCTGTTTTTGTGCCATTACCATTCTGTCTTGATGATCACAGCTTTGTGATATAGCTTGAAGTACGGAATTGTGATGCCGCCCACTTTGGTTTCTTTTTCAACACTCCTCTGGCTATTCGGGGTCTTTTATGGTTCCCTACAAAGTTTAGGATCATTTGTTCTAGCTCTGTGAAAAATGTCAATGGTATTTTGACAGGGATTGCATTGAATGTGTAGATTGCTCTGGGAAGCATAGATATTTTTAAGAAATAGCATAGAGGATCAGAGGGGAAGGTAAAGGAAACTGAATCAGAAGAAATCAGAGAGGGAGGCAAACCAGGAGAGACTCTACTCCAGGGGAAAAAAAACTGAGGGTTGTGGAAAGGGAGGGGGGTGGGGGGATGGGGTAATTGGAAGACTGGCTTTAAGGAGAGCATGTGATGTGATGAGCACTGTGTGTTTATGCACAACTACAGAATCATTGAATACTATACCAAAAACTAATGATAGGGGGACCTGGGTGGCTCAGTGGGTTAAGCCTCTGCCTTTGGCTCAGGTCATGATCCCAGAGTCCTGGGATCGAGCCCCACATCGGGCTCTCTGCTCGGCAGAAAGCCTGCTTTCCCCGCCCCCCCCTCCCGCCTGCCTCTCTACCTACTTGTAATCTCTCTCTCTCTGTCAAATAAATTTTAAAAATCTTAAAAAAAAAACTAATGATATACCATATGTTGGCTACTTGAATTTAAATTTTAAAAAATTCATCCTATATACCCCTGAAACAAATAATACATTATATGTTAATAAAAGAGAATGAAAAAAAAAGTTCTCATAAAAAAAAAACTTTGTAATTATCTGTGATCATGGATATGAACTAGACTTATTGTGGAGATCATTTCACAATACATATATATAGAATCATTATGTTGTACACCTGAAAGTAATATAATGTTATATGTCAATTACATCTCAATAAAGACTAAAATCTAAAAAAAGAAATCATCCTAATTCTAAACAAAAGTCATCCATTCACCCTCTCTCAGGAGTCATGGCTTTGGAAACCATCCCTGTGATCTTATTTGTTGCACATAAAGTTTTCTTTGTGTGACAACGTGGTGCAGTGTTCACCAACGAGTGAACTCACATTGGTTCAGTTACAATTTCTCTTACTTTTATGTATGAATGCTTTAGGGACAGAAAATATGTATGTTCCAAAGACATTTGTTAATCTTCCCACAGATAATAGTTGTAAACAAAAGACAAGAGATTCTGTCTAAAGATCCATGCAACAGATTCCTTTAGAAGGAAATCACATCTCTCTCTCCACTGGGGAAGGAGTTGACTCAATTTTTTTCTTGGATTCCCCCATGACATTTTTATTTCAATAAAGATCACAGAGTCTCATCTTTCAGCTGCTCATCAGTCTTATAAAAAATTTCACTATAACTAATGGTGTTATATTCACTATATAAAAGGTGATTATTCACTTCTCAGTGCTGCTTTTGTTGTGGGAGGAATCTTTCTGAAAAAAACTGAGCTGACTTTTCTGCTATCTTTATGCTGATTCCCTCCAGAAATGGAACCTGAAATAAGGATTTAATGATCAGTAGTTTGTTGGGAAGTTCAGGGAAGTAGGAAAGTTGGCCCCGAATGATGAATTATTAAGCCATCTATCACAGTGGTCAATTGGAAATTAATCCTGCAAAGAAACTCTGAGATACTAAAACACACATCACAGAATTATCTCACCTGGGGGCTCAAGGAGGTGGAGACCTTAAACACCAACAGCCATCAGTCACTGATTGAGAACTGCTGAGAGGGGGCTGGGCTAAATCCAGCCAGTGCATTCTGGGATGGTATAGTCTCAGGTGTGGAAAGATGCTGATATTGTCTGCTGTATTTACAATAGAACATTGGAAAGAGAGTCTTCAAAGCAAAGAGGTTTAGGTTGCAGGATCAGTGCAACTTATTAGAAGAATGATTTGGGGTAAGTTAACATAGAAATACCACCATTTACCTACCCTCAGTGTTGTTGGGATTATAATTGTATAACATAGACATACAGTGCCATTAAATTGTTTTTTTTTAAACCAGTATTTCTCAAAACTAAATATTCATTGCAATCACTTGGAAAATCTTGTTAGAAGGTGATTCTGATTCCACATAACTGGGTTGGGAATGACATTCTGCATTTCTGACAAGCTCCCAGGTGATATTGATGCTGCTGATCAAGGGAGGATTCTTTACATAGCTAGATTTTAAACCATTCTAAAATTTCTCTTTTACCACTATGTACAATAAGTTATAAAACATTTTCCCTGGATCTTCTGAGTTTAATCATAGTAAAAAAAAAGTTTGAACACATTCATGAGAGCCTTATATGTTAGCCTTATTTGGAAAATAGCCAGCCGTGTTAATCACTGCTAATAAACTTAATTGCCTGGGGTTCCCAGAGCAGAGTTACACAAGAGACAAAGTGCAGAGTGAAAATTATATAGAATAGATAAGGATTTTGGCATAATGGGAAACCTAAGGAAAGACAAAAGTTACATCATTATTAGAGAATGAGGAAAAAGAAAAGATCCTGAAACCTATTTCCAAGCAATTCATGACACATGGCACTAACACAAAATTAATGTGATGTACTTTGATATGTCTCCTATGTGCAATACATTATGAAGGATAGAAATGTAAAAGCATGTTATGTGCTGTTTAGTTTGTTAAGGGGAATAGACAGATACATAAATGAAGATACTAAATAGTAAAAATGTGAATAATTCTCCTTAGTGGGAGAGCTTTATCAGGCACTGTTGGAAGGGGGGATTTCAGCTGAGCTTTTAGAAGACAGGTAAGTAAGTCTTCCTTTGAATATTGTGGGAATATGTAGGGAAATAGTCATAACTTTAGAGAAACAATTTTATAAAATATGCCTCAAAAAGGACACTGTTGGGATGCCTGGGTGGCTCAGTTGGTTACGTATCTGCCTTTGGCTCTGGCCATGATCCCAGGGTCCTGGGATAGAGTCCTGCATCAGGCTCCTTGCTCAGGGGGGAGCCTGCTTCTCCCTCTGCCTGCTTCTCCCTGTGCCTGCCATTCTGCCTGCTTGTGCTCTCTTTTTTTTTTCTCTCTCTGACAAATAAATTAAAAATCTTTAAAAAAAAAAGGCACTGTTTAGGAGTATGTGCTGTCAGTAACAGGGCTTGGTTAACACACAATGTACTTATTGACGCTCAGCTGAGGGCGATGAAGGTAAAAAAGCAGATGGCCAATAATATAATCATTAAAATTATGAAACATCGAGTCAGATCTGGGTTCACACGCAGATTTCTTTTTTTCTTTCTTTTTTTTTGGTGATGATGATGATGATAATGATGATGATGATGATGATTTGCCCCAGGGGTACAGGTCTGTCACACACAGATTTCAATAAGAGCTAGTTGTGGGACTCAGAAACACCATTCACCTTATTCACCTTAAATCTCTAGTTTCTTCTACATAAAATGATGATTTCAAGATATCTAAAAAGGGGCACCTGGGTGGCTCAGTGGGTTAAAGCCTCTGCCTTCTGCTCAGGTCATGATCTCAGGGTCCTGGGATCGAGGCCCGCATCAGGCTCCCTGCTCAGCAGGAAGCCTGCTTCCTCCTCTCTCTCTACCTGCCTCTCTGCCTACTTGTGATCTCTCTCTCTGTCAAATAAATAAATAAAAATCTAAAAAAAAAGATATCTAAAAAGAATCGAAGCGATGATTAGAAAATTCATGAAAGGAGGGGCATCTAGGTGGCTCAGTTCTTAAGCACCAGACTCTTGATCTCAGCTCAGATCATGATCTCAGGGACCAAGCCCCATGTTGAGCTCCATGCTCAGTGGGAAGTCCACTTAAGATTCTCCCTTTCCCTCTGCCCCTACCTTCCTTCTCCCACCCCTGTTCTCTCACTTGTTCTCTCTCTCTAAAATAAATGAATAAATCTATCTATCTATCTATATATATATATATATCTTAAAAAAATAAAATTCATGAAAGGAAATCCATTGTATATTTCTTAGTACAGGGCCTAGTATGTAGTAAATATTTGATAGATAGTAAGCATTAACATATTCAAAGCAGAATGAGAAAGGCCCACAAAGAGAAAGAGAGAGAGAGACAGACAGACAAACCTCACTGTGGTCACAGAAATGCTTCTGACCAGGAAATTCTAGGAGGTGAAGGGGGCCACAAAGATGAGCTCCAAGATATCCAGAAGTTTGTGTGTGTATAGAAGTATCTATATCAAAAATATATATATGTTTTAAAAAGTATATATATATATCTAGAAGCATATATATGAAACCATATCATATGTATATATGTATANTCTCTGCCTACTTGTGATCTCTCTCTCTGTCAAATAAATAAATAAAAATCTAAAAAAAAAGATATCTAAAAAGAATCGAAGCGATGATTAGAAAATTCATGAAAGGAGGGGCATCTAGGTGGCTCAGTTCTTAAGCACCAGACTCTTGATCTCAGCTCAGATCATGATCTCAGGGACCAAGCCCCATGTTGAGCTCCATGCTCAGTGGGAAGTCCACTTAAGATTCTCCCTTTCCCTCTGCCCCTACCTTCCTTCTCCCACCCCTGTTCTCTCACTTGTTCTCTCTCTCTAAAATAAATGAATAAATCTATCTATCTATCTATATATATATATATATCTTAAAAAAATAAAATTCATGAAAGGAAATCCATTGTACATTTCTTAGTACAGGGCCTAGTATGTAGTAAATATTTGATAGATAGTAAGCATTAACATATTCAAAGCAGAATGAGAAAGGCCCACAAAGAGAAAGAGAGAGAGAGACAGACAGACAAACCTCACTGTGGTCACAGAAATGCTTCTGACCAGGAAATTCTAGGAGGTGAAGGGGGCCACAAAGATGAGCTCCAAGATATCCAGAAGTTTGTGTGTGTATAGAAGTATCTATATCAAAAATATATATATGTTTTAAAAAGTATATATATATCTAGAAGCATATATATGAAACCATATCATATGTATATATGTATTTCAGTATACAGCTGAAACTATATATGTATATGTATGAAACTATATCTATATCTATATAGATATAGATATAGTATCAGCTTATGCTGTCAATGACACACAAACACAGAATGAATTTTAGTCTTTTCATAAAAAAGAAGGGTGGATGTTTACTATGATGTGCTGCTCAAATTCCCCCTCAGGAATAAAGAAGCTATTGACCCACTACTGTGAGTGCCTCTAGCTGAAGAGAGCCATCTTGCTGAAAGTCATCCCTTTTCTTTGGGTGGTGCATATCCAGTGACTGCTGGCACAGAGATGTAAAGTTGTGAACAGATCTGAAGGGTTGTTTCATTTTCAGGAATCTCCATGGGGTCAATTGAAGCTTCACCCAGACTGCATCACATCTCAGTTTCTTCCTCTGCCCAATCCTATATCTGCCCTTCCCCTTCCACATGTGTAGAACCTCCCGAATTTTAATTTCCATCTTAGAGTCTGCTTCCTGAAGAATCCAACCTGTGACAGATGCTGCTGCTGGTGGTAGGTGGAGGACATACAGACATTGGCACAAGGTGGTAGTGCACGTGTTAAAATAATCACAAGTGATGAAGTTAGGTGCTTTGCTGGCAAAAGAAAATGCATTAGCTGGTATTGGTTTCTACCATTGGAAAAATAGGGAAATACTAACTATAAAGATAGTGGAATTGAGTGCCTTTTCTAACTCAGTTGAGGCTTTAGAAAAATATAAGCCAGAGGTGAAAGGAGGAGGTTCTCCTTAATAGCATGTAAATAAGCTCTCATTGCCCTCAGCATGAAGAGCTGAAAATATTGAAGACCAGGAATGAATGTAAGAGTAGCTGAACTTCAAAGGAGTTTAAACTCCCAACCTAACCAGATCTGCTATGCCATGGTTGTAACATGTGGGATGGGGACACCTGGGCTAATTGTTGATTGCTCCTCTTCCTCTGTAAAACCTTGAATCTCCAGATTTCCAGGAGTCCTACCTAAATAGTTTGCTCCTCCCTATTAAGGATTACCACTCTTTTCTTAAAAACAATGCAGAAGCCTTTCTCTTGCAAGATAGCATGTGCCTGTTTCAGGATCTGGCCCCCCCCCCAACTTTGTCACTGTGCCTGTAACTATAAGTTGCAGCACACATAACCAGTGGAATGCTGGGCATGATAAGAAAAGGGAATATATCCCAAAGGAGAAACAAGACATAGCCATATTTTATAAATACAAACTGGAAGATTATAGATGGTTTCTGTTGGTGTTGAATCAAGGGGGTCAGGAAATATTGTTTGAAAATAGGGTTTATAAATTTGAGAGACTATTCTAGGACACATGATTTAAAATTTTGGCAAGGACACCAAGAGATGCTGTAAACACACTCCTATTGTGGCTCTTAAATGCATGAATAAAGCAATAGCTCATAGTAAGTGGGAATAGAAATACCAGAGTTGTCATTGCAGATGGTAGAAGAAGAAAATAAAAGTCTCAGAGAAGTATACATTCTAAAATGGGTACACCTGGGCATATGTATAAGACTGATGAATCACTGAACTCTACTTCTGAAACTAATACACTATGTGTTAATTGAATTTAAATTAAAAAAAATAAAGTGGTTGCACTATGAAGGCTGGAAAACCCACCAGACATCTGTGTTCCAGTGTACACCATTTACCAAAGCAGTTCGGATCTCACTTGTAATAGGGCCACCAGCATCAGTAAATTTCGTGTTGGCACTTCTTAGCAGGTCAGAGCTGACTATAGGAAATGCTGTTACAGAACTGGGCTCATTGAAAACAGGACTCTCCTAACACCCCACATGCACATAATAGAGGACAGGTGGAAGTATTTAATCATCCAAGCCAGGTAGATAAAATTATCCTAATGTATAGCAAGGCCGAAGGGTAATGATAAATCTGACTTGGAGATACGAGTGGAGCTGATTAATAGAAAACAGTGTCCCCCACCAAAACCAAAACAAACAAACAAACAAAAAAAAACCAGAAGAGTAACCAATAGGATTACTTACTACTCAATCTATGTAATCAAAAGAAGTTAAGGATGGATGATTGTAAGACTGACAGCAGTTGCTCTAATATATAGTTTGACCCATTATCCAGTTTCCAGATTTGAACCATTTTTTAAAAAATTTATTATTTGCTCCAGGGGCACAGGTCTGTGAATCATCAGGTTTACACCTTTCACAGCACTCCCTNAAAAAATAAAGTGGTTGCACTATGAAGGCTGGAAAACCCACCAGACATCTGTGTTCCAGTGTACAGCATTTACCAAAGCAGTAAGGATCTCACTTGTAATAGGGCCACCAGCATCAGTAAATTTCGTGTTGGCACTTCTTAGCAGGTCAGAGCTGACTATAGGAAATGCTGTTACAGAACTGGGCTCATTGAAAACAGGACTCTCCTAACACCCCACATGCACATAATAGAGGACAGGTGGAAGTATTTAATCATCCAAGCCAGGTAGATAAAATTATCCTAATGTATAGCAAGGCCGAAGGGTAATGATAAATCTGACTTGGAGATACGAGTGGAGCTGATTAATAGAAAACAGTGTCCCCCACCAAAACCAAAACAAACAAACAAACAAAAAAAAACCAGAAGAGTAACCAATAGGATTACTTACTACTCAATCTATGTAATCAAAAGAAGTTAAGGATGGATGATTGTAAGACTGACAGCAGTTGCTCTAATATATAGTTTGACCCATTATCCAGTTTCCAGATTTGAACCATTTTTTAAAAAATTTATTATTTGCTCCAGGGGCACAGGTCTGTGAATCATCAGGTTTACACCTTTCACAGCACTCCCTATAGCACAATCCCTCCCCAATGTCCATAACCCATCCACCCTATCCCTACCCTCNTATATATATATATATATATATATATATATATATATATATATATATATATATACACCACCTTTTTATCCAGTCATCTGTTGATGGACATTTAGGTTCTTTCCATAGTTTGACTACCGTGGACATTGCTGCTATAAACATTTGGGTGCATGTGCTCCTGAGGATCATCATCTTTGTGTCTTTAGGGTAAATACCCAGGAGTGCGATTGCTGGGTTGTAGTGTAGCTCAATTTTCAACTTTCTGAGGAACCTCCATACTGTTTTCTAGAATGGCTGTACCATCTTGCATTCCCACCAACAGTGTAGGGGGGTTCCCCTTTCTCCGCATCCTCGCCAACATCTGTCATTTCCTGACTTGTTGATTTTAGCCATTCTGACTGGTGTGAGGTGGTATCTCACTGTGGTTTTGATTTGTATTTCCCTGATGCTGAGTGATGTTGAGCACTTTCTCATGTGTCTGTTGGCCATTTGGATGTCTTCTTTGGAGAAATGTCTGTTCATGTCTTCTGCCCATTTCTTGACTGGGTTATTTGTTTTATGGGTGTTGAGTTTGAGAAGCTCTTTATAGATTTTGGATACTAGCCCTTTATCTGATATGTCATTTGCAAATATCTTCTCCCATTCTGTCAGTTGTCTTTTGGTTTTGTTGACTGTTTCCTTTGCTGTGCAAAAGCTTTTAATCTTGATGAAGTCCCAATAGTTCATTTTTGCCCTTGCTTCCCTTGCCTTTGGTGATGTTCCTAGGAAGAAGTTGCTGCGGTTGAGGTCGAAGAGGTTGCTGCCTGTGTTCTCCTCAAGGATTTTGATGGATTCCTTTCTCACATTGAGGTCTTTCATCCATTTTTGAGTCTATTTTTGTGTGAAGTGTAAGGAAATGATCCAGTTTCATTTTTCTGCATGTAGCTGTCCAGTCTTTCCAACACGATTTGTTGAANCCAACACCATTTGTTGAAGAGACTGTCTTTTTTCCACTGGGCATTCTTTCCTGCTTTGTTGAAGATTAGTTGACCATAGAGTTGAGGGTCCATTTCTGGGCTCTGTATTCTGTTTCACTGATCTATGTGTCTGTTTTTGTGCCAGTACCATACTGTCTTGATGATGAC
>LNAC01001495.1:0-34818 GCA_002007465.1 Ailurus styani | reverse complement strand
TCTTCTTCTTCTTCTTCTTCTTCTTCTTCTTCTTCTGGGATCCCAATTATTTTAATATTGTTTCATCTTATGGCCTCACTTTTTTTTTAAAGATTTTATTTATTTATTTGACAGAGAGAGAGCTCACAAGTAGGCAGAGAGGCAGGCAGAGAGGGAGAAGAGGAAGCAGGCTCCCCGCCAAGCAGAGAGCCCGATGCGGGCCTCGATCCCAGGATGCTGAGATCATGACCCGAGCTGAAAGCAGAGGCTTTAACCCACTGAGCCACCCAGGCGCCCTTATGGTCTCACTTATCTCTCATTCTCTCCTCAGGGTCCAGTAGTTGTTTTTTTCTCTTTTCCTCTGCTTCTTTATTCTCTGTCATTTGGTCTTCTATATCACTAATTCTCTCTTCTGCCTAATTTATACTAGCAGTAAGAGACTCCATTTTTTATTGCACCTCATTAATAGCTTTTTTTATTTCAACTTGGTTAGATTTTAGTTCTCCAGAAAGGGTTTTTATTTCTCTACAGAGGGATTCTCTATTTTCTTCCATGCTTTTTTTGAGCCCAACACCCTGATACTCGTCATTCTGAACTCTAGTTCTGCCATATTACTAGTCTGTATTGATTAGGTCCCTAGTCATTGTTACTGCCTCTTGTTCTTTTTCCTTTTGTGGTGATTTTTTTCTGCCTTGTCATTTTATGCAGATAAGAATAGATGGATGAGAGAACAAAGTACTACAGGGTAGCAATGACCCCAGAAAAATATACACTAATCTAATCAGAAGAGACCCGAAACTAGGGGGAGAAAGAGGGAAAACAAGAACAACAACAAGAACAACAACAGCAGCAACAACAAAAACCAACAAAAAACCCTCCTAAAAACAAACANGAAGAGACCCGAAACTAGGGGGAGAAAGAGGGAAAACAAGAACAACAACAAGAACAACAACAACAGCAACAACAAAAACCAACAAAAAACCCTCCTAAAAACAAACAAAAAACAAAAATAAAACAAAACCCTATTATCTATATCATCTATTTCTGTTTCTATATCTATCTCTGTCTCTGACTCTATCTCCATATCCATCTATATCTATTAGACTGGTGAATTGAACAGACCCTATATGTATACAAAAAATAAGGTTAAATACAGTGAAGGGATAAAATATGACTATAACAATGAAAATTTAAAAAGATTTTTAAAAGATATTGATAATATATAATATTTAAAAAGTGTTCAAATAGGAAAGAGGAAAAAATTTAAAGGAAAAGAGTAAGAAAAAAAGTAAAATTCAAAGAATTTAACTTTGAACAACTGAATGATCATGGGGGAAAAGCCATGAATTCTATGTGTTGCTTTCCCCTAGGTCTGGAGTTCCACAATTCTCAGTGATTGGTGAACTTGGTCTTGGCTGGATGTTCTTGCTGATCTTCTGGGGGGGGGCTGTTGCTGTGATTCTCAAGTTTCTTTGCCCATGGTGGAATTTTACTGCCCTCGCCAGCAGCCAGGCTAAGTAATCAGCTCGGGTTCCCTCTTGAGAGCTTTTGTTCCCTGAACGCTTTCCATACAGCTTTGGAGGACAGGAATGAAAATAGGCCTCCTAGTCTCCAACCTGGAGGAGCCAAGAGCTTGGGTCCTGCTCCTCAGTGTGTCGTCAGAGAAAAGCAGTCAGTCCCTCCCATCTTCCTGGTCTCTGGCTGCACTCCGAGCTCACCCAGCCTGTGAGTGAGTGTTTCTATCTCTGGCGCGTGGCCCCATTTAGAATCTCCAAATCCAGCAGATTCCTGCAGCACGCTCCTGGGCTGTTCCTCCCAGGGTCTCTCTGGATCTGCCACTTGTTGGTCCCTGCTCAAAGAGCAGTGGCCCAACTGCATTTTGTATCATGGTTTAAGGTAACCCTGAGCCGAGAGACACCTCCTCTCCTTGGCTCTGTGTCTCTGATCAGCTTCTCCTCTCTGATACCTGGGTGCTCTGTCGCTCAGACACCCCTGGTCTCTTTGTGTCCCATGGGTCCTGAGACCACAGTGTCCCAGCAAGGGCTTCATCCCCTGCTTAGCCTCTGGGGCGACATCCCTCTGGAGCAAACTTCTAAAAGTTCCGATTTTGTGCTCCGTTGCTCTCTCACTTGCTGGGAGCCGGCCCCTCCCCCCAGGGTCAATCTTCCTGTCATTTCAGATTCACTTCTCCGCACGTCCTACCTTCCAGAAAGTGGTTGATTTTCTGTTCCTAGAATTGCTGCTCTTCTCTTTGATCACCTGTTGAATTTGTAGGTATTCAGAATAGATAACTATCTGGGTGAATTTCTGGGACCTGATGATAATTGGTCTCCTACTCCTCCGCCATCTTGCTCCTCCTCAGAACCATTTTTTTAGGCCTGGAACCCAAAGATTAAAGAAAAGGTCAGGTACCAAGAACTCTGAAATAGTATGGCAAGTATATACTAATGATTTCTCCCAGCCTTTCTCCAGGGTCATTTACATAAATGTACACTATAGAAAGTGACCTATTGGACACGATCTGAATTAGCACTGATGCCCAGAGATCTGAAGCAAACACTATGGTTTTTTTAGAATGGTAATAAATGGATTCAGTGGATAAATTAATATTTTAAACTGAAGATTTGTGTCTTCCTTATAATCAGGAAAGTCATGTTGTTTTCTATCTTCTATTTCCCATTTTCTTGGATGGTGGACCTAATCCGGATTCATCTTTGAATTTTTCTCATATTCAATATTTTTACAATATAAAAGATTTCTTTCACTTTGTATTTGAATATTTTATAAACTTATTTTTGCCTTGATCTTTAAAATCAACTTTATTGAAGCTTAATACAGGTAGAATAAAGTGCATCTATTTTAAATGTATATAAAAATTGTATAGTTTGATGTGTTTTGACACGCATATACATCTGTATAACTACCACTCAGTCAAGGAAAAGAACATTTCCATTACTCCGAAAAAGTGTCTTCATGCCTTCATGTCATTAATACCCTTCTCCCTTATACCAGACACAAGTAACTACTGATTTCTTCTGTCACTATAGATTAGTTTTTCCTCTTCTAAAATGTGACTTCAAGGAATCATACAGTACATATTTTTGGGTATCTGGATTCTTTCACTCAGCATGTTTTTGAGATCCACAGTATGTTTATCAGTGTCTGTTGATTTTTATTATCAAGTAGTCTTCTGGAGTATGGATATACCGTGATATGTTTAACCATTCATTAATTTATGTTATTTCTAGTTTAAGGCTATTGTGAATACATTTTGCTGTGAATATTCATGTACAGGTAGGTGGCTTTGTGTGAACATATGCTTTCATTTTGTATGTGTGTGTATATAATGTATTCATTATATAAACTTAGAATTGATGGGTCATATGACAGATGTAAGTTTAACTATTTTTATTGAAGTATGGTTAACATACAATATTAGTTTCAGGTGTATAACATAGTAATGTGACATTTATATACATTATGAAATGATTACCACAGTAAATCTAGTTACCATTTTTTACCATACAATATTAATATTATAATATTATTGACTATTTTAGTTATTACAATATTATTGGATATTTTTCCTTTGCTATGTGTACTATTTAACTTAATTTACTTAGCATAATACCCTCTAAGCCCATCCATATTTCACAATGGCAAAATGTCACTATTTTTTTTATTTACATATAATGTATTATTTGCTTCAGCAGTACAGATCTGTGAATCATCAGTCTTACACAATTTACAGTACTCACCATAGCACAGACCTTCCCCAATATTTTTTAATGGCTCAGTAATATTTTATTGTGTACATACACCATACCTTTATCTATTATCTATTGTGTACATACACCATACCTTTATCTTTATCTATTATCTATTATTTATTGTGTACATACACCATACCTTTATCTATTAATGGAAGCTTATGTTGCTTCTATATCTTGGCTTTTGTAAATAAGGCTGCAATGAACATAGGGGGCGTACTTACCTTTTCAAATTAGTGGTTTTTGCCTCAGAAGTGGTATTACACTGGATTGTTTAATAGTTTCTTAATTTTTTGTGGAACCTCCATACTGTTCTTCATAGTGGCTACACCAGTTTAAATTCCCACCAACAGTACACAGGGTTCTCTTTTCACCAAATTCTTTCAGCACTTGTTATTTCTTGTCTTTTTGATACTAGCTGTTGTTACAGGTGTGTGGTGATAGCTCATTGTGGTTTTGATTGTATTTCCTTGACAATTATTGATGTTCAGCATCACTTCATGCATCTGTTGGTAATCTGTGTGTCTCCTTTGGAAGAATGTCTACTCAGGTATTCTGCCCATTTTAATCATATTATTTGTTTTTTGGGGTGCTGAGTTTTATAAGTTCTTAATATATTTTGGATATTAATCCCTATTGGTTATATCATTAGCAAATATCTTCTCCATTCATTAGCTTGCCTTTTCATTTGTTTAGGTTTCCTTTACTGTGCAAATGCTTTTTATTTTGATATGATTCCAATAGTTTATTTTTGTTTTTGTTTCCCTTGCTTCAAGAGAACTATGCAGAAAAATGCTGCTAAGGCTGAAGTCAAAGATGACTACATTGTAGAAAATGCCTACATTTTCTTTAGGAGTTTTATGGTTTCAGGTCTCACATATAGGCCTTAATCCATTTTGAGTTTATTTTTGTGTATGGTGTGAGAAAGTGGTTCAGTTTCATTTTTTTGCATGTATCTGTCCAGTTTTCTCCAAACCATTTATTAAAGAAACTATCTTTTCCCCAATGTATGTACTTGTTCCCTTCATCATAGATTAATTGACCACATAAGCATGAATTTATTTCTCAGCTCTCTATTTTGTTCCACTGATCTATGTGGCTATTTTTGTGCCAGTACCATAGTGTTTTGGTTACTACAGCTTTGTAGTATATTTGAAATCTGGGATTGTGATACCTCTGGGTTTATTCTTCCTTTTCAAGATTGCTTGGTGATTCAGGGTCTTCTGTGATTACATATAAATTATTTGTTCTATGAAAAATACTATTGGTATTTTGATAGAGATTAAATTAAATCTGTAGATTGTTTTGGGTAGTATGGACATTTAACAATACTAATTCTTTTAATCCATGTGCTTGAAATATCTTTTTATTTGTTTATGTCCTCCTCAATTTCTTGCATCCATGTCATAGTTTTCAGAGTATGGGTCTTTCACCTCTTTGGTTAATTCCTAGGTATTTTGTTCTTTATGGTACAATTGTAAATAGAATTATTTTCTTAAAAATTTCTCTTTCTGCTAATTTGCTGTTAGTGTATAGAAATGCAACTGATTTCTGTATATTAATTTTGTATTCTGCAATCAGTTCTAATAGTGTCATCTATAGGGTTTTGTTGTTGTTTGTTTTGTTTGTTTTTACCTTTAGTAAAATGTCATCTGTAAATAGTGACAGTTTTACTTATTCTTTACCAGTCTGGATGGCTTCTATTTCTTTTATCACCTAATGACTGTAGCTAGTACTTCCAGCACTATGCTGAATAAAAGTGATAAGAACACTAATCCTGTCTTGTTCCTAATCTTAGTGGAAAAGCTTCCAGTTTTTCACCATTGAGTATTATGTTAGCTGTGGGTTTGTCATATATGACCTTTATTATGTTGAGGTATATTACGTCTAAGCCCACTTTGCTGGGAATTTATATTGTGAATGGATGTTGTAATTTTTTTCAAATGCTTTTCTGTATTTATTGAGATGATCATATGATTTTTATCCTTTCTCTTACTAATGTGAAATATAATTGTGACTGATTGGTGAATATCAACCATATTTGCATCCCTGGAATAAATCCTACTTGATTGTGGTGGATGATTTTTTAAATGTATTATTGAGAAACAAACTGAGGGTTATGGAGGGGAGGGGGTTGGAGGATGGGTGAGCCTGGTGGTGGGTATAAAGGAGGGCACATATTGCATGGAGCACTGGGTGCGGTGCATAAACAATCTTGGATCACTGAAAAAATAAAGTAAAAAAATGTATTATTGAATTCCATTGTTAATATCTTGTTGAGGAATTTTGCATCTATGTTAATCAGAGATCTTGGCCTGTAGTTTCCTGGTTTTGTAGTGTCTTTTTCAGGTTTTGGTGTCAGGGTGAAACTGGCCTCATAATTCCTCTTCTATTTTTTGGAATACTTTGAGAAGAATAGATATTAACTCTTTTTGAATGTGTGGTAGTATTTCCCTGTGATGCCATCTGGTCCTGGACTTTTGTTTGTTTAATTTTTTTGATTACTGATTCAGTTTTGTTACTAGTAATCACTCCGTTCAAATTTTCTATTTCTTCCCATTCAATTTTGGATAATTATACATTTATAGGAATTTATCCATTTCTTCTAGGTTGTCTAATTTGTTGGTAAATAATTGTTCATAGTAGTCTTTTATACTCCTTTGTATTTCTGTGGTATCAGTTTTAATGGCTTAACTCTTTCATTTTTGTTTTTATGTATTTAGGTCTTCTTTTTTCCTTGATGAATCTGGCTAAAGGTTTGCCAATTTTGCTTATCTTTTCAAACAACCAACTCTTAGGTTTTTAAAATTTAAATTCAATTAATTAACATATAGTGTATTAATTAGTTTCAGAGGTAGAGTTCAGTGATTCATCAGGTTATATAATACCCAGTGCTCATTACATCACACACGCTCCTCAATGTCCATCACCCAGTTAACCCATCCCCCCACCTGTTCCCTCCCCAGCAACCCTCAGTTTTTTTCCCCCTATGATTGAGTCTCTTATGGTTTGTCTCCCTCTCTTATTTCATCTTGTTTTATTTTTCCCTCCCTTTTTCTATGCTCCTATGTTTTGTTTCTTAAATTCCACATATGAGTGGAATCATATGATAATTGTTTTTCTCTGATTATGTAATGACCTTCTTTTTCTCTTGTTACAGTCTTTGGTTTAAAGTCTATTTAATGTCTTGTAAGTATTGCTACCCCATCATTCTTTTTGTTTCCATTTGCATGGAGTACCTTTCTCCATCCTTTCACTTTCAGTCTATGTGTCTTTAGATCTGAAATGAATCTCTTGTAGACAGCATATCGATGAGTCTTATTTTTTATACATTTAGTCACCATATGTCTTTTTATTGGAACATTTAGTCCATTTACATTTAAAGTAGTATTGAGGCATGTACTTATTACACTTTTAACTGTTTTCTGGTAGTTTTTATAGTTTTTCTGTTTCTTCTTCTCTTGCTTTCTTGTAATTTGATGACTTTAGTGTTATGTTTGGATACCTTTATCCTTTATTTTTTGTGTATCTATTTTAGGGTTTTGGTATGTGGTTACCATGTGGTTCATATATAACATATGTAGCAGTCTATTGAAGTTGATGGTTAAATTCAAACATGTTCTGCGGAGCCTGGGTGGCTCAGTGGGTTAAGCCTCTGCCTTCAGCTCAGGTCATGATCGCAGGGTCCTTGGATCGAGCCCCGCATTGGGCTCTCTGCTCAGCCGAGAGCCCGCTTCCCCATCTCTCTCTGCCTGCCTCTCTGCCTACTTGTGATCTCTCTCTCTCTCTGTCAAATAAATAAGATCTTAAAAAAACATGTTATAAAAACTTTATGTCTCCCCTTTTTATATTTCTGATGTCATAACTTACATATTTTTATTTTTGTGACCCCTGATTGTCAATAGAGTTGATTTGACTATTTTTGTCTTTTAACATTTATACTAGCTTTATAAGTGTTTGTTTCACTACCTTTACTATGTTTGCTTGTATTAGTAAAATATTTTTTTCATGATTTTCTTGCTTCTAGTTATGGCCCTTTCTTTTCCACTTAAGTCCCATGAACATTTCTTATAATACCAGTTTAGAGGTAATGAATTCCTTCAACATTTTTTCATCTGGGAAACTCTCCTTTAATTCTGAATGATAAACTTGCAGAGTAGAGAATTCTTAGTTGTAGGTTTTTCCTTTCAGTACTTTGAAGGTACAAGTTGCATTTTCTCTGGCTGCTTTTATGATTCTCTTTTTAGCTTTAATTTTTGATAACTTATTATAATCCATCTTTGGACATTTTGGGGGTTCATCTTGTTTGGAGTTCTCTGTGCCTCCTAGACCTAGATGTCTGTTTCTTTTCCCAGGTTAGGGAAGTTTTTAGCTATTATTTCTTCAAATAAGGGTGTTTTTTTTTGCCATTTTCTCTCTATTCTCCTTTTTAATGTGTATGTTAGTATACTTGATGTTGTCCCAAAGGTTCCTAGAACTATCTTTACTATCTAAAATTACTTTTTTTTCTAGCTATTCAGTTTATTTTATTTCCATTTACCCTGTCTTCTAGATGGCTGATCTGTTCTTTTTGCACTATCAAATCTGCTATTTATTTCCCCCATTCTATTTTTCATTTCAGTTATTGTATTCTTTAGTTCTGATTTGTTCTTTTTTATAGTTTCATCTCTTTGTTGAAGTTTTCACTTTGTTAATCACTCTTTTCCCAAGAATGGGAGATTGGTGAGCACCTTTATGATCATTATTTTGAACACTTTATCTGGTAAATTGCTTATCTCCATGTTATTTAGGTATTTTTTTAGTGTTTTGTCTTGTTCTTTCATTTGGGGCTTAGTTTTCTGTCTCCTAACTTTTGCCTGACTCTCTGTGTTTGCTTCTATGTATTAGGTAGGTCAGCTACAGCTTCTGGTCTTAAATAGTGTCATATGCAACCCAGAAATGCAATACCACCTAATCACCTAAACCAGGTGGTCCAGAGGTGTCAGCTGATTGGTATGCTTGTACCCTCCTATTGTGGTTAGGCCACTTGTGGTTGGGCTGGCCCCCAGGCTGGCTGGCTGCAATACCTATCCATTATTGCTGTGGCACACTTGTTAGTTGGGATCATCCACAACCATCAGGGTGGGAGACTCTTTTTGGGGGATACCAATGCCAGCCAAGACCACCCACTATGTGTGGCAATGTGGGAGCCACTCTGGGCAGTGTTGGGGAAGGGTGTTAAGTCCTGGCCAGAATAATCTGCTAGGTGTAGCCAAGCAGGAGCTGTTTTGGAAGGGTTCTGGGTGGGGCCAACTCACAGGGGAACATTGGGATGGAATGAACAGTAAGTAGTAGTCAGGTAGATGGAGAGTGTCAGAAATATCAACTATCAGCACTGGACCAGCTACATAAAAGAAAAATAAGAAAAATGGTACCTTTCAGTACCTCCATTCCCAGAGATATCTTCTACAAATCCTGGCCCCTTTGGCTCATGCTCTAAATTTTAGTCAATAACTCTGGGTATGGTACAGGTGTTTTTTAAATGTGCTTCTTTGCCGAGACTTGGAGTGAATGAGTTTGTGCACGGGCTCTTTAAGAACAGTCTCAGTTTCCTACAGTCCTCTGGTCCTCCCAGAATTGAGCCCAGCTGATTTTCAAAGGCAGATGTTAGGGGACTTGTCTTCTCAGTGCAGAACCCCAGGGACGAAGTGCCTTAAATCGTGGGGCTTGAACTCCTTCCTCCTCAGAGAGAGCCTCCACATTTGTGATATTCCTTCCTCTTATGGGTTGCCACGCCATGGATGTGGGCCCTGTCTAGACTACATCTTTGTCTCCTCACCATTCTGATGTGCCTTGTTTTTATATCTTTAGTTGCAGAAGAACTGTCCTAGTCGTCAGGACATTTAAAGAAAGAGATTTCTATACGTTGTAATGTCGGTGTGTCCACAGGAGAGGGTAAGCTCAAAATCTTCCCACTTTGCCATCTTGATCCCCATCCTCTCTGTAAGTTTAACCTTATTAGAAACTGCCATACTGTTTTTTCAAAGTGGTTGTACTATTTTATATTTGTCCCAGCAATATATGAGAGTTCAAGTAACTGTATTCTCAACATCGGTTATTCTCAGTTTTTGTTTTTAGCCATTCTCTTGGTATATAATAATATCTTAATGTGGTTTATTTGTTATATTTAGTATATTTCCCTGATGACTAAAAATGATGAGTGTCTTTTAATATATGTACTGGCCATCATCATATCTTTTTTTTTTAGGATCAAATTATTTGCCCAGTTTTAAAACCAAGTTATTTATCTCATGATTATCAAGTTCTAAAAGCCCTTTATCTATTCTGGATACAAATCCTTAGTCTCAGATATATACAAGGCAAATATTTTCCACCAGTATATTGGCTTCTCTTTTTATTTTCCTAAAGGTGATATTTGAAATGTAGAAGTTTTTTATATTGATGGAGTCTTAATCTTTTCTTTCAATATTTTGACTCGTGTTATATCAGAGAAGTCTTTGTCTACCCCAAGTTTGTGAAGATTTTTCTGTTTTCTTATATAAATTTCATAGTTTTTGTTTTTAAATTTCAGTTTATATTACATTTAGATTTGCCTTTTGTATTTGGTGGAAGGTAAGAGTTGAGATTTATATATTTTTTCATATGGTTATTTAGTTATTCAAACACTTTGTTGAAAAGACATACTTTCCTCCATCGAATTACTTTGGCACATTAAATTTTTAAAATAAATATGGAGCTATTAAAATCTTACATTTATTTCATGTCAGTTTTTGTACCTGTCTCTTTCAAGGGATTTGTCCATTTCATTTAAGTTGTCCAATTTATTGTATAAATTTGTTTATAAATTTTTAATGTCTCACAGTGATGTTTCCCCTTTAATTACTGATTTTAATCACTTGTATCTTCTCTCTTTTTGACTAGTCAATTAGAAGCTTAATAATTTTTCAAAGGACCAGCTTTTAGTTTCATTCAATTTTCCCTATAAATTATCTGTTTTCCATTATGTTGTTCTATTTATATTTTTATTATTTCCTACATTCTATTTACTTTGGGTTTTTCTTTTCTTCTAAGAAAGCTTCTTAGTGTGGACTCTTACATCACTAATTTTAGTCTTTCATTCTTTTCTAATATAAGTACTTGAAGGTCTAAATTTCCCTCTAATCAGTATTCTAGGTTCAGCTGATGTAGCGTAACTCCTACAAAATTATGTGTTGTCTTTTCATTATTGTTTATGTAAAATATATCCCAAAATTTCCTGTGATATATTATGTAATACATGCAGTATTTAGAAGTGTGCCATTTAAAAAAAAAGCAGGGGTAGAAATTCTCATATCAGATAAATTAGATTCTAAGCTAAATACTGTAGTCAGAGATACAAAAGGACACTACATCATTCTTAAAGGGTCTATCCAACAAGAAGATCTAACAATTGTAAATATTTATGTCCACAACATGGGAGCAGCCAACTACATAAGCCGACTGTTAAACAAATAAAGAGTCAATTGATATGAATACATTAATTGGAAATCTTAACACGCCACTCTCAGCAATAGACAGATCATCTAAACAGAAAATCAACAAAGAAACAAGAGCTTTGAATGACACATTGGATCAGATGGACCTCATAGATATATACAGAACATTCCACCCGAAAACAACAGAATACTCATTCTTCTAGGGCATACATGGAACGTTCTCCAGAATAGACCACATACTCGGTCACAAATAAGGGCTCAATTGATACCAAAAGATTGAGATTATCCCCTGCATATTCTCAGACTACAATGCTTTGAAACTGGAGCTCAACCACAAGGAAAAGTTTGGAAGGAATTCAAACACTTGGAAGCTAAAGACTATCCTGCTCAAGAATGTTTGGATCAACCAGGAAATCAAAGAACTTAAGCAATTCATGGAAACCAATGAAGACACATTGGTCCAAAACCTATGGGATATGGCAAAGGCGATCCTAAGGGGGAAATACATACCCATCCAAGCCTCACTCAAAAAAACTGAAAGATCCCAAATACACCAGTTCTCCTTACACCTTAAGGAACTGGAAAATTGACAACAAATTAAGCCAACCCCAAGGACAAGAAGGGAAATAATTAAGATTAGAATAGAGATTAATGAGTTAGAAACTGGAGATACAGTAGAACACATCAATGAAACTAGAAGCTGATTCTTTGAAAGAATTAATAAGATTGATAAACCACTGGCCAAACTAATCCAAAAGAAAAGATAGATGAATCAAATTAATAAAGTAATGAATGAAAGGGGAGAGATCACGACTAACACCAAGGAAATAGAAACAGTCATCAGAAATTATTATCAACAGCTATATGGCAATAAGTTAAGCAACCTAGAAGAAATGGATACATTCCTGGAAACATGTAAATTTCCAAGACTGGAAACAGGAAGAAGCTGACAGCCTGAATAGACCAATATCTAGCAATGAGATTGAAGCAGTGATCAAAAACCTCCCCAAAAACAAGAGTCCAGGACCTGACAGATTCCCTGAGGAATTCTATCAAACATTCAAAGAAGAAATAATACTTATTCTCCTGAAGCTGTTTCAAAAAATAGAAAAAAAGGGAGAACTTCCAGACTCTTTCTATGAATTCAGCACTACCTTGATCCTGAAACCAGGCAAAGTCCCCATCAAAAAGGAGAATTTCAGACCAATATTCCTGATGAATATGGATGCCAAGATTCTCAACAAGATCCTAGCTAATAGGATCCAATAGTACATTAAAAAGATCACCCACCATGACCAGGTGGTATTTATCCCTGGGATGCAAGTGTCGTTCAACATTCGCAAACCAATCAATGTGATGGAACAAATCAATAAGAGAAGAGAGAAGAATAACATGGTCCTCTCAATTGATGCAGAAAAATCATTTGACAAAAATCAGCACCTCTTACTGATTAAAACTCTTCAAAGTGTAGGGATAGAGGGAACATTCCTCAACTTCATAAAATATATCTATGAAAAACCCACAGCAAATATCATTCTCAATGGGGAAAGACTGACAACCTTCCCATTGAGATCAGGAACATGACAAGGATGCCCATTCTCACCACTGTTGTTCAACATAGTACTAGAAGTCCTAGCAACAGCAATCAGACAACAAAAAGAAATAAAAGGTATTCAAATTGACAAAGAAGTCAAACTCTCTCTCTTTGCAGATGACATGATACTTTATATGGAAAACCCAAAAGACTCTGCCCCCAAACTACTAGAACTTATACAGCAATTCAGTAATGTGTCAGGATAGAAAATCAATCCACAGAAATCAGTTGCTTTCTTATACACTAGCAATGAAAATATAGAAAGGGAAATTAGAGAATTGATTCTATTTACTATAGCACCAAAAGCCATAAGATACCTTGGAATAAACCTAACCAAATTGGTAAAGGATCTATACTCAAGGAACTACAGAACACTCATGAAAGAAATTGAAGAAGATACAAAAAGATGGAAAAGAATTCCATGCTCGTGGATCAGAAGAATAAACATTGGGTATCCTGGGTGGCTCAGTGGGTTAAAGCCTCGGCCTTTGGCTTAGGTCATGATCTCAGGATACTGGGATCAAGCCCCACATCGGGCTCCCTGCTCGGTGGGGAGCCTGCTTCCTCCTCTCTCTCTGCCTGCCTCTCTGCCTACTTATAATCTCTCTCTGTCAAATAAATAAATAAAATAAAATAAAATAAATAAATAAAATCTTTTAAAAAGAAGAATTAACATTGTTAAAATGTCTATACTGCCCAGAACAATCTATACTTTCAATGCCATCCTGATCAAAATTACACCAGCATTTTTCAAAGTGCTGGATCAAACAATCCTAAAATTTGTATGGAACCAAAACAGGCCCTGAATTGCTAAGGAAATGTTGAAAAAGAAAAAACAAAGCTGGGGGCATCACATAGCCTGATTTCAAGCTTTACCACAAAGCTGTGATTAGCAAGACAGCATGGTACTGGCACAAAAACAGACACATAGGCCAATGGAACAGAGTGGAGAGTCCAGATATGGACACTCAACTTTATGGTAATATAATCTTTGACAAAGCAGGAAAAAATATCCAGTGGAAAAAAGGCAGTCTCTTCAATAAATGGTGCTGGGAAAATTGGAAAGCTATGTATAGAAGAATGAAAGTCGAACATTCTCTCACACCATACACAAAGGTAAACTTGAAATTGATGAAAGACCTCAACGTGAGGCAGGAATCTATCAAAATCCTGGAGGAGAACATAGGCAGTAACCTCTTTGACATCGACCACAGCAACTTCTTTCAAGACACCTCTCCAAAGGCAAAGGAAACAAAAGCAAAAATGAACTTCTGGGACTTCATCAAGATAAAAAGCTTCTGCACAGCAAAGGAAACAGTCAACAAAGCAAAGAGGTAACACACAGAATGGGAGAAGATATTCACAAATGACACTACAGACAAAGGGCTGATATCCAAGATCTATAAAGAGCTTCTCAAGCTCAATGCCCAAAAAACATATAATCATGTCAAAAAATGGGCAGAAGACATGAAAAGACACTTCTCCAAAGAAGACATACAAATGGCCAACAGACTCATGAAAACGTCCATCATCACTAGCCATCAGGGAAAGTCAAATCAAAACCACATTGAGATACCATCTTACACCAGTTAGAATGGCCAAAATCAACAAGACAGAAGCAACAAGTGTTGGAGAGGATGTGGAGAAAGGGGAAGCCTCTTTCACTGTTTGTTGGAATGTAAGTTGGTGCAGCCACTTTGGAAAACAGTGTGGAGAGTCCTCAAAAAATTAAAAATAGATGTACCCTATGACCCTGCAATTGCAATACTGGGTATTTACCTCAAAGATGAAGATGTAGTGAAAAGAAGGGCCATATGTACCCAATGTTCATGGCAGCAATGTCCATAATCTCCAAACTGTGGAAAGAGCTGAGATGACCTTCAGCAGATGAATGGATAAAGAAGATGTGGTGCATATATACAATGGAATATTATACAGCCATCAGAAAGGATGAATACCCACCTTTTCTATCAACACGGATGGGTCTGAAGGAGATTATGCTGAGTGAAATAAGTCAAGCAGAGAAAGTCAATTATCATATGGTTTCACTTACTTGTGGAACATAAGGAATAAAATTCAGGACTCTAGGGGAAGGGAAGGATAACTGAATTGGGGTTTATCGGAAGGGGAGATGAGCCATGAGAGACTGTGGACTCTGAGAAACAAGCTGAGGGTTATGGAGAGGAGGGGGAAGGGGAGATGGGTGAACCTGGTGGTGGGTATTAAGGAGTGCATGTATTGCACGGAGCACTGGGTGTGGTGCATAAACAATGAATCTTGGATCACTGAAATGAAATGAAATGAAATGAAATGAAATGAAATGAAATGAAATGAAATGAAATGAAATGAAAAAGAAGTGTACCATTTATATTGCATGGAGCACTGGGTGTGGTGCATAAACAATGAATCTTAGATCACTGAAAAAATAAAAAAGTGTGCCATCTAATTTAATTTTTCTTTTTTTTTAATTTTTATTTAAATTCAATCAGCCAACATATAGTATATCATTAGTTTCAGATGTAGTGTTCAGTAATTCATCAGTTTCGCATATAACACCTAGTGCTCATCACATAACCCAATTATAACACCCCCCCTACCACCACCCCTCCAGCAAACCTCAGTTTGTTTTCCGGAGTCAAGAGTCTCTCATGGGGACACCTAGGCGGTTCAGTTGGTTAAGCAGCTGTCTTTGGCTCAGGTCATGATCCCAGGGTCCTGGGATCAAGTCCTGCATCGGGCTCCTTGCTTGGCAGGGATCCTGCTTCTCCCTCTGCCTCTGCCTGCCACTCTGCCTGCTTGTGCTCTCTCTCTCTCTGACAAATAAATAGAATCTTTAAAAAAAAAAAGAGTCTCTCATGGTTTGTCTCCCTCTCTGATGACTTCCCCTTCAGTTTTCCCTCCCTTACCCTATGATCCTCTGTACTGTTTCTTATAGTCCATGTATGAGTGAAACCATATGATAATTGTCTTTCTCTGATTGAATTATTTCACTCAGCATAATACTCTTCAGTTCTATCCATGTTAAATTAAATGGTAGGTATTCGTGCATTCTGATGGCTGAGTAATATTCAATTTATATATACCACATCTTCTTTATCCATTCATCTGTTGATGGACATCTTAGCTTTTTCCACAGTTTGGCTCTTGTGGACATTGCTGCTATTAACATTGGGGTGCAAGTGTCCCTTCATTTCACTATATCTATTTTTTGGGTAACTACCTAGTAATGCAATCGCTGGGTCATATGGTAGCTCTATTTTTAACATCTTGAGGAACCTCCATACTCTTTCCTAGAGTGGCTGTAATAGCTTGTGTTCCCACCAACAGTGTGAGAAAGTTCCCCTTTCTCCACATTCTCACCAACATTTCTTGTTTCTTGTCTTGTTAATTTTAGCCATCCTGACTGGTGTGAGGTGGTGTCTTGTTGTGGCTTTGATTTATATTTCCCTGATGCCAAGTGATTTTGAATATTTTTTATGTGAGTGTTGGCTGTTTGTAGGTCTTCTTTGGAGAAATGTCTGTTCATATCTTCTGCCCATTTCTTGATTGGATTATTTATTATTTAGGTGTTGAGTTTGATAAACTGTTTCTTTTTAAATAAATCTTGGATACTGGCCCTTTACCTGATATGCTTTTTACAAGTATCTTCCCCATTCCACCTGTTGCCTTTTAGTTTTGTTGACTATTTAATTTGCTGTGCAGAAGCTTTTTATCTTGATGAAGTCCCAAAAGTTCATTTTTGCTTTTGTTTCCCTTGCCTTTGGAGACATGCCTAGCAAGAGGTTGTGTAGCTGAGGTTGAATACATTGCTGCCTGTGTTATCCTCAAGGATTTTGATGAATTCCTGTCTCACATTGAGGTCTTTCATCCATTTTGAGTTTATCTTTCTAGACAGTGTAAGACAAAGGTCCAGTTTCATTCTTCTTCATGTGGCTGTCCATTTTTCCCAGCATAGTTTATTTTTCTTTCAATTATATCGCAATTTTTATTTTTTAATAATTATTTATTCTGTTATGCTAGTCACTATAAAATACATCATTAGTTTTTGATGCAGTGTTCCAAGATTCATTGTTTATGTACAACACCCAGTGCTCCATGCAATTCGTGCCCTCCTTAATACCCACCACCAGGCTCACCCATCTCCCCACCTCCCCTTTAAAACCCTCAGTTTGCTTCCTGGAGTTCAGTCTCTCATGGTTCCTCTACCCCTCTGATTTGCTCCAATTCCCTTTTCCTTTCCTTCCCCTAAAGTCCTCCATGGTATTCCTTATGTTCCGCAAGTAAGTGAAACCATATAATAATTCTCTTTCTCTGCTTGGCTTATTTTGCTCAGCATAATCTCCCCCGCACCCATCCATGTTGATGCAAAAGTTGGAAGCCTCATTTCAAAAAAACTGAAAAATCCTGAATACACAAACTCTCTTTACACCTTAAAGAACTGGAGAATCAACAACAATTTAAGCCAACCCCACATATAAGAAGGGAAATAATTAAGAATAGAGCAGAGATTAGTGAGTTAGAAACTAGAGATACCGTAGAACACATCAATAAAACTAGAAGATGGTTCTTTGAAAGAATTAATAGGATTGATAAACCATTGGCCAAATTAATCCAAAAGAAAAGATAGAGGACCCAAATTAATAAAACTGTGAATGAAAGGGGGAGAGATCACGACTAACACCAAGGAAATAGAAACAATCATCATAAATTACTATCAACAGTTATATGCCAATAAGTTAAGTAACCTAGAAGAAATGGATGCAATCCTGGAAACTTATAAACTTCCAAGACTGAAACAGGAAGAAATTGGCCACCTGAATAGACCAATATCTAGTAACAAGATTGAAACAGTGATCAAAAACCTCCCAAAAAACAAGAGTCCAGAACCTGACGGATTCCCAGGAGAATGCCACAAAACTTTCAAAAAAGAAATAATATTTATTCTCCTGAAGCTGTTTCAAAAAATAGAAACAGAGGGAAAACTTCCAGACTCTTTCTGTGAAGCCAGCATTACTTTGATCGCCAAACCAGGCAAAGACCCCATCAAAAAGGAGAATTTCAGACCAATATCCCTGATGAATATGGATGCCAAGATTCTCAACAAGATCTTAGTTCATGAGATCCAACAGTACATTAAAAAGATTACCCACCATGAGTAGGTGGGTTTTATCCCTGGGTTGCAAGCAAGGTTCAACATTCACAAATCAATCAATGTGATAGAACAAATCAATAAGAGAAGAGAGAAGAACCACATGGTCCTCTCAATTGATGCAGAAAAAGCATTTGACAAATTGGGGTAAATCAGAGGGAGAGACAAAAAATGAGAGGATGTGGACTCTGAGAAACAAACTGAGGTTTATGGAGGGGAGGGGCGAGGGAGGTGGGTGAGCCTGGTGGTGGGTATTAAGGAGGGCACGTATTGCATGGAGCACTGGGTGTGGTGCATAAACAATGAATCTTGGATCACTGAAAAAAAAGTAAAGATATAAATAAACAACAGCAACAAAAAAATACAATATCCTTTCCTGATTAAAACTCTTCAAAATACAGGGATTGAGGGAACATTCCTCAACTTCATAAAATCCATCTATGAAAAACCCATAGCAAATATCATTCTCAATGGGGAAAAGCTGAGAGAGCCTTCCCATTGAGATCAGGAACACAACAAGGATGCCCACTCTCCCCACTGTTGTTCAACATAGTACTAGAAGTTCTAGCAACAATAATCAGACAACAAAAAGAAGTAAAAGGCATTCAAATTGACAAAGAAGAAGTCAAACTCTCTCTCTTTGCACATATTTTACGTGAAGAACCCAAAAGACTCCACCTACAAATTGCTAGAACTCATAGCAATTCAGTAATATGGTAGGATTAAAAAATGAATGTACAGAAATCAGTTCCTTTCTTATATGCTAACAATGAAACTGTAGAAAGGGCGATTAGAGAATCAATTCCATTTACAATAGCACCAAAAACCATAAGATACCTTGGAATAAACCTAACCAAAGAGGTAAAGAATCTATACTCAAGGAACTACAGAACACTCATGAAAGAAATTGAAGAAGACACAAAAAGATGGAAAAGCATTCCATGCTCAAGGATAAGAAAAATAAAGATTGTTAAAATGTCTATGCTGCCCAGAGCAATGTATACATTCCCAGCATCATTTATTGAAGAGAGTTTTTTCCATTGGATATTCTTTCCTGCTTTATCAAAGATCAATTGACTATGGAATTGAGGGTCCATTTCTGGGCTCTCCATTCTGTTCCATCGATTTATGTGTCTGCTTTTGTGCCAAAAACATTGTCTTGATGATTATAGCTTTGTAATAGAGCTTGAAGTTTGGAATTGTGTTGTCATCAGCTTTCGTTTTCTTTTTCAACATTCCTCTGCGTATTCAGAGTCTTTTCTGGCTCCATACAAGTTTTAGGATTATTTGTTCTAGCCCATGAAAGATGTCAATGGTATTTTGATAGAGATTGCTTTGAATGTGTAGATTGCTGTGGGTAACCGACATTTTATTTATTTATTTATTTATTTTTTCAGTGATCCAAGATTCATTGTTCATGCACCACACCCAGTGTTCCATGCAATATGTGCCCTCCTTAATACCCACCACTAGGCTCACCCATCCCTCTTCCCTCCTCCTCCATAGCCCTCAGTTTGTTTCTCAGAGACGTTTTAAAATTATTTATTCTTCCAGTCCATGAGCATGGAATATTTTTCCATTTCTTTGTGTCTTCCTTGATTTCTTTCATAATTTTTCTGCAGTTTTTAGAGTATAGATCATTTACCTCTTTGATTAGGTTTATTCCTAGTTACCTTATGGTTTTTGATGCAGTTATAAATGGGACCAACTCCTTAATTTATTTTTCTTCTGTCTCATTGTTAGTGTATAGAAATGCAACTGATTTATGTGCATTGATTTTATATCTTGCCATGTGGCTGAATTGCTGTGTGAGTTCTAGCAACTTTGGGGTGAAGTCTTTTGGGTTTTCCACATAGAGTATCATGTCATCTCCGAAGAGTGAGAGTTTGACTTCTTTGCCAATTTGAATGCCTTTTATTACTTTTTGTTGTCTGATTGCTGAAGGTAGACCTTCTAGTACTATGCTGAACAATAGTGGTGAGAGTGGGCATCCTTGTTGTGTTCCTGATCTGAATGGGAAGGCTCTCAGCTTTTCCCCATTCAGAATGATATTCGCTATGGGCTTTTTGTAGATGGCTTTTATGATATTGAAGTATGTTCCCTCTATCCCTACACTGTGGAGAGTTTTAATAAAGAAAGAATGCTGGGGGCACCTGGGTGGCTCAGTTGGTTGGGCAGCTGCCTTCGGGTCAGGTCATGATCCTGGAGACCCGGGATTGAGTCCCATATCAGGCTCCCAGAAACGTGGGGAGCCTGCTTCTCCCTCTGACCTTCTCCCCTCATGTTCTCTCTCACTTTCTCTCTCTCTCAAATAAATAAATAAAATCTTAAAAAAAAAAAGAAAGGATGCTCTACTTTGTCAAATGAGAAGGTTATATGGTTCTTGTCCTTTCTTTTATTAATGTGATGTATCACATTGATTGATTTGTGAATGTTGAACCAGCTTGCAGCCCAGGAATAAATCCCACTTGGTCATGGTGAATAATCCTTTTAATGTATTGTTGGATCCTATTGGCTAGCATCTTAGTGAGAATTTTTTCAACCATGTTCATCAGAGATAATGGTCTGTAATTCTCCTTTTTGATGGGATCTTTTTCTAGTTTGGGGATCAAGGTAATGCTGGCTTCATAAAATGAGTTCAGAAGTTTTCCTTCCACTTCTACCTTTTGAAACATCTTCAGAAAAGTAGGTATTAATTCTTCTTTAAGTGTTTGGTAAAATTCCCCTGGGAAGCCATCTGGCCCTGAACTCTTTCTTTTTGGGGGGAGGTTTTTGATTACTGCTTCAATTTTCTTGCTGGTTATGGGTCTGTACAGATTTTCTGTTTCTTCCTGTTTTAGTTTTGGTGGTTTATAAGTTTCCAGGAATGCATCCATTTCTTTCAGATTGCCCAATTAGTTGGCATATTGTTGCTCATAATATGTTCTTAAAATTGTATTTCTTTGGTGTTGGTTCATGATTTTATTAGTTTGGGTCCTTTCTCTTTTCTTTTTGATAATACTGGCCAGGGGTTTATTGATCTTATTAATTTGTTCAAAGAACAAGCTTCTAGTTCATTGATCTTTTACTGTTCTTCTGGTTTCTACTTCAATGATTTCTCTCTAATCTTTATTATTTCTCTTCTTCATGCTTGGTTTAGGCTTTATTTGCTGTTCTTTCTCCAGCTCCCTTAAGGTTAAGTTCAGCTTGTGTATTCGAGATTTTTATAATTTTTTAACTTTATTTTTTCAGTGATCCAAGATTCATTTTTTATACACCACACACAGTGCTCCATGCAATACGTGCCCTCCTTAAGACCCAGGCTTAACACCAGGCTTAGCCATCCCTGCACCCCCTCCCCTCCATAACCCTCAGTTTGTTTCTTAGAGTCCACAGTCTCTCATGATTCGTCTCCCCCTCTGATTTACCCCAATTCACTTTTCCTTTCCTTCTAAAGTCCTCCATTTTATTCCTTATGTTCCACAAGTAAGTGAAACTATATGATAATTGACTTTCTCTGAGATATTTCTAATTTTTTGAGAAGGGCCTTATTGCAATGGACTTCCCACTTAGGACCGCCTTTGTTCTATCCCAAAGGTTTTGAACAGTTGTGTTTTCATTTTCATTTGTTTCCATGGATTTTTAAAATTCTTTAATTTCCTCTTTGACCCATTCACTCTTTATTAGGATGCTCTTTAACCTTTAAGTGTTTGAGATCCTTCCAAATCTCCTCTTGTAATTGAGTTCAGGTTGCAAAGCACTGTGGTCTGAAAATATGTAGGTAGTGATATCAATATTTTGGTAGTGGTTGAGACCTGATTCGTGACCCAGTGTATGATCTATTCATGGAAAGTTCCATGTGTACTCAAAATGAATGGGTATTCCATTGCTTTAGGATGGAATGCTGTGTATCTGTGAAGCCTAGTGTGTCATTCAAAGCCCTTGTTTCCTTGTTGATCTGCTTAAATGATCTGTCCTTTGCTGTGTGTGGGGTGTTGAAGCAAACTATTATTGTATTGTTACCTATTTGTTTCTTTAATTTGGCTATTAATTGGTTGATAAAATTGGCTACTCCCATTTTAGGGGTATAAATATTTATAATTGTTAGATCTTCTTGTTGGGTAGGCCCTTTAAGTATGATATAGTGTCCCTTTTCATCTCTTACTACAGTCTTTGGTTTAAAATGTAATTTGTCTGATATGAGGATTGCTACCCCAGCTTTCTTTTGACGTCCATTAGCATGATAAATAGCTCTCCACTCCCTCACTTTCAGTCTGGAGGAGTCTTTAGGTGTAGAGTGAGTCTCTTATGGACAGCATACCAATGAGTCTTGCTTTTTTATCCAATCTGATACCCTGTGTCTTTTGATTGTGGCATTTAGGCCATTTACATTTGGAATAACTATTGAAAGATATGAATTTAGTGCCATTGAATTACCTGTAATGTCCCTGTTTCTGTAGATTTCTCTGTTTCTAGTTTGTTACTGTTGGGCTTACTCTTCACTTACAGGATCCCCCTTAATATTTCTTGCAGGGCTGGCTTGGTGATCACATATACTTTCAGTTTCTGTCCTGGAATCTCTTTATCTCTCCTTCCATTCTGAATGACAGACTTTCTGGGTAAAGTATTCTTGGTTGCATGTTTTTCTCATTTAGTGCCCTGAATTTATCATGCCAGTCCTTTCTGGTCTGCTAGGTCTCTGTGCGTAAGACTGATGCCAGTCTTATGTTCCTGCCCCTGTAGGTTAGGGACAGCTTTTCTCAAGCTGCTTTAGGATTTTTCTCTTTATCTCTGAAATTTGAAACCTTTCACTATTAAATGCTGGGGTGTTGATCAATTTTTATTGATTTTGGGAGGGGTTCTCTCTACCTCTTGTACATGAATGCCTGTTTTCTTCCTAAGATTAGGGAAGTTCTCACCTATGATTTGCTCAAATATACTTTCTTGCCCTCTCTCTTTCTTCTCCCTCAGGCACCCCAATTATTCTGATATCGTTTCATTTTATGGCATTGCTGATTAGTCAGACTACCCTCATGGTCCATTAGTTGTTTTTTTCTTTTTTCCTCAGCTGACTTCCTTTCCAACTTGTCTTCTATATCACTCTGCCTTTTGCCTCATTTACCCTAGCTGTTAGAGCATCCAATTTAGACAGCATCTCAGAGCATTTTTTATTTTGGTCTGATTAGATCTCATTTCAGCACTAAGAGTTTTATGCTTTTTATCAAGCCCAGCTAGTAACTTTATAATTGTTATCCTGAATTCCATCTCTGACATTTTACTTATAGCCATATAATTTAGATCTGTGGCAGAGAGTATTGCCTCTGGATCTCTTTTGTTGTGATTTCCTCCTCCCAGAGAAGAATGGATGATCGAGTGAGCACTATCAAAAATATCAACCATGACCCATCAAAATACACACTAGATAAATCCAAGGAGGTCAGAAATGAGAAAAGAAAAGGGAAAGAAAAAGAAAAAGAGAAAGAAAAGAAAGTGGGGGGAAAGAGAATATAATCTCACAGGGTAGACGAAAAAGAGTGATTCACTTGGTCCTGAATGTATTTTGGTCTCTCTGCTAGAAAATACTAAATCCCAAAATTGTAAAGAAAGCAAAACTTATATCTATACAAAAATAAAATTAAATAGATTGAAACCAAGCCAAAAATGAATAATGTGTCTATAAAATGTAAATGTGAAAAATAGAAGTTTTAAAAAAAGACTTAAGAACAAAGAGTTGATTTAAAAAAAAGAAACTAGTATGGTGTCTGTGTGGCTCAGTCAGTTAAGCATCTGCTTTCAGCTCATGTCATGATCTCAGGATGCTGGGATTGAACCCTGCATCAGGCTCTGCTTGGAGGGGAATCTTCTTCTCCCTCTCCCTCTCCCTCTGTGCACTCTCTCTTTCTCTCTCTCTCTCGAATAAATAAATAAAATCTAATAATATTAAGAAGAAACTAGTTGAAAAGGGAAAAAAGAAATGGAAAATTTTAAACTGAAAGATAAACAAATCATGAGAAAATCCCCTCAAATTCTAGATACTATTTTCTCCTAGTGCTGGAGTTTTACAGTCCTGTGTTGTCCATAAACTTTCTGTTAACCTATTCTTCAGTTGGTCTTCTCAGGGAGGGGTCTGCTGTGCTGACCCTTAGGTGTCTTTGCCTGGGCAGAGTTGTACCACTCATTGCCAGGGAGCCAGGCTCAGAGTAAGCTGTTTTTGGTTTCTCTGTGTGGCTTGTGTTCCCTGAATGCTTTCTGCACCTATTTAGAGGATCAAAATAAAAATGGCCACACCCCAATCTCCAGCCCCAGAGCCAAAATATCCCCTCTCTTCAGTAAATCACCAGGGATAAATAATCTTTATTTTTGTGTGTGCCAAACTTTGCAGACTCCTGTGGTGTGGGCTCACATTGATCCTCTCTGGGGAAGGCAGAGGGTCCTGTGCTTCTGCACTTTGTAGGGCCTTAGCATGGAGAGCGGTCACCCCATTGTATGCACACCCTCTCCACCCCTGGGGGGGGGGCAGAGGGTCGCTGCTTTCCTGTCTTTTGCAGGGTCCCCATGCTGAGAGCTGTCACTATCAGGCCACAGCTTGAAGTTTGTGGCAAACCAAGCAGAGTGGCCCCTCCCAGGCTCATTGACCATAACCAGTTTCCCTGCTCCAGTACTTGGGAAGTCTACTGGCTCAGGTACCCCATTCTTTATGTGAATCTGGGGATCCTTAGGCCACCCTAGAGGTCTGCTTTGTGTGACCACCTGAGCACCTTTCAGGTAAGGTTGTTTCTCCCTGGAGCAGATTTCTAAGGATTCTAATTTTGCCCTCAGGACTATATTATTTTCTACTAGCCAGCTTACTGAGACTCCTCCCACCCCCCACCCCCCACCATTTATCTTCTGATTTTTGTCCTCAGAATCCCTTCTCTGCATGTCCTACATTGCAAAAAGTGGTCGCTTTTCTACTTGTAGGGTTCCAGATACTATTTCCTTACATCTCAGGTTGAATTCATAGGTGTTCAGAATGATTTGATAGTTATCTAGATAAATTCAAGGGACCAGATGAAGCGAGGTCCCCTTCAATTCCACCATCTTGCCTCTTCCTATTTGTGGATTTTCCAGCATCCCTTTCTTATTGATTTCTATTTATTCTATTGTCATCAGAGAACACCCTATATGATTTCAGTGCTTTAAATTTCTTTAGGCTCTTTATGGTAAGGCATATGGTCTTATGAGTGCTCCATGTACATCTGAAAATACTATGTATTCTGTTGGGTAGAGTGTTCTACAAATGTTCTAAGAATGTTTAGATCAAGTTGGTTGATACCATTGTTTCATTCCTCTATATTCTTTCTCTTCTACCAATTACTGAGAGAAGAGAATTGAAAACTTCGCAGATATTATTGTGAATTTATTTCTGGCTTTAGTCCCGTCAGTTTTTGCTTCATGTATTTTTGAAGACTGTAATTAGGTGCATACACATTTATGATTATGCATTCTTGATCAAATGATTCAGTTATCATTATAATGTGTTTCTCCTTATCGCTAGTATTAGTTCTTGTCCAAAAGTCAAAAGTGTCCAAAGTGTCTTGTCCAAAGCATCACTCTAGTTTTATTAAGATAAATATTTGCAAGATATAAATTTTTTATCCTTTAATTTTAACTTATCTGGGTATTTAAAATTTATTTATGGTATGTTTCTTACAAATAGCATAATTTGGTTTTACTGTACCCTCATTTATTTTACGGAGTATTTTATATCTTGTTCTATTAAGTACAGTAGCATCTGGCACATCACTGACACAAAAGTGAGGGAGATAGCAATTGCTCTATAACACTAAGTACAAGACATATTTGCTTACAGTTCTTTAAAAAGAGTTTTAACACATTAATTTCTTCTCTTATTGAGGTTAAGAATGCCAATATCTCTGTTTTTATTACCCTTTCGACCCAGTAATCAAGGAAAATAGTGGAAACTGTTAGTTCTTTTGTTTTGTCTTTGTTTCAAGTTTTATTTAAAGTCAAGTTAACATATAGTGTAATATTAGTTTCAGGAATAGGATTTAGTGATTCATCACTTACATATAACATCCAGTGCTTATCACAACAAATGCCCTCCTTAATACCCGTCACCCATTTAGCCCAAGACTGTTAGTTCTTAGTTACTTTTGGATGCCATTGCTATTGGTCCATGCATGGCTCAATGGAGGGGTTCCAGCTTTGGTGAGACTTGGTTACCCTCTCTCCCATTGCTTAGCTCAGACAGGGCCTCCCCCCACCCCCACAGGAGCTTAGAAGGCTGAGAGGATTAGTGTTTTTCTTGGGTGTACAAGCAACCATCTCTACCAATGATTCAACTATCTTCAGTGAGCTTCATCAGAGTGAACCAGATGATTTCCTCCTTCTACTTTTATAGCACAGAGCCCTCTTCATTTTTCTCTTCAAAGCCAGCCTAATCAATTTTGGTTTCTACAGTGCAAGGGTGAAAGTTAGGGATGGATGGGTGTGAAGAAAAGGAGATGTTTTCTATTTTCTTTCTTCCAGGAAGAGTCCATAGTGCACACAAAAAAAGAAAAAATAAAAAACTGCACATGACACCAAATAAATCTCTCAAAAGTTCAGTTACATCCTTAAGTTAAATAATTCATGAGTCATTCTTTGCTAGTTTAAAAGAAATGTTTATTAAGGCTGAGCAGGAACAGAACTGTTTTTATGAAGGCTTCCAGACAGCCTAAGTCAGCCATGAACTGAGCTGCAAGCGTCCTACCCAACAACTTTAGGATTACTGTGTTACTGACCAAGGGTGTGTGGAGTAGTGCTGAGATCTAAAGGAATTCAGAAATTCCTTTCCACTTTCCACTCAGAAAATGGTTGCATGAGTTCAATGGAGCAATTATCCAGCTCTTTCTATTTCCCTCTTTGGTGGCTGAACTGTGTGTTCATTGTTATTCAGCTTCATTGAGCCTCTGGTTTAAGATCTAAATATAGAAGAATACATGAAGAAAAAGAAAGAACATCGCAGTGTTTACAGAGGATGGAGAGAAACAACTGCAAAACAAAAGTCTTAACTTTCTTTCTCCAGGCAGAGATAAAATAGAGATAATCTCCAGGAGGATGATCATTTATGCTTGTCACATCTCATTCAAGAAATGTTGAACTTCTATGTGCAAAGGACTATACTGCAAACCTGTATATGTAAGGTGCTTAGAACAGTGTCTAGTTCAATAAATGGTAGCTAATATAATTACCATTATTATTGACAGTAGTTTTATTTTACTTTCCTATAACCTTTTTGAGAGAAATTATAGCTGAGGTAAAAATCTGATTTGCACTAACTCCTTGTCTCTCCTATTAGGCTGTAAGTCTGGTAGACTAGGGATTATCTTGGGAAGGAAAACAGTGTAAAAACAAAAACAAAGAACAGCTTTCCCTTTCCAGATGCAAATTATTCTCTTTTTGAAATATATTCTTTCTTTCTGGAACAAAAAATAGACCACCAAACATTACCAGAACTATGATCATTCCTTAAGAATGGATATGCTATCAGAGATTGAGCACTCTATTTTAACAATGGACTGTTTTGATATCATATTCGTGGAAAAAAAACATTTAAGAGAGATGATAAAAACTGTTTTATAGCTGAAACTGAAAAATACCCGTCATTCTCTTTAAACAAACTTAACTGCTAAAAACTACTTGCTGGAAGTGGAGAAATAATTTGCATAGCTAGCATCCTCTATAGGACTGTTATATAATATAAAATGGGGAAATAAAATATCTAAAAATAGCTTAAGACTTTTTGTCTCTAGTTAGAGGGCTAGTTTTTCCTAAGATATCTGGTAGTCAGTGCAGCTAGATACCCTTCTAAGACCCCTTTCAACCTGTGACCCCAATGACTCTAGATAGCTTTTTATCCACTGTCATCACTCTTACCATTTTTATCCTGGTAAAGTTATCTTTTTAATAAAACCTAAGGATCAGAGACAATGTTAGCAGTTATTGCTGTTCACCAGAAGAAAATAAAGATAAAAGGGAAGAAATGTTGCTTTTCTATCTCCTGTTTCCCCCTCACAGTTTGCACCCTTTAATTTTCTCTCCCTATATGTTATAATAATGATAACACTTAGAGGTTTACTCTCACCCAGCACCACACTAAGTGCTTTACATTGATTATCTCATTTACTTTTAATAACAAGGTTATAAAGTGTACAATAATTTTATCCACATTTACAGATGATGAAGCTGAAGTACAAAAAGGCTAAAGCAGTTAACCAAATTTGCACTCCTAGTTAATGGCAGAGCCAGTGACTTGAGCCCAGGCAGACTTGCTCTTGAGTCTATGTTCTTTTTCTTCCCAGCCTAATTGAGATATAATTGACTTATAACGTTAGGTGAATTTAAGGTGTACACTGTAGTGATTTGATATATACTGCACAGTGATTACCACCAAAGTGTTAGCTAACACCTCCATCATATATAATTACCACTTTTTTTTTAGGTGGAGGTAAGAACATTTAAGATCTACTCTCAGCAACTTTTAAGTATGTAATACAGTATTGTTAACTATAGTCATCATGCTGTACATTAGATCCCCAGAACTTATTCATTTTGTAACTGGAAGTTTGTATTCTTTGACCAGCATCTCTCTATTTTTACCACCCCCTTGTCTATTCTACACAATGGAATACTATGCAGCTATCAAAAGAAATGAAATCTTGCCATTTGCAATGACGTGGATGGAACTAGAGGGTGTTATGCTGAGCGAAGTAACTCTCTGTTTCTATTACTTCAGCTTTTTTCAGATTCTACATATGAGTGATATCATATAGTATTTTTCTGACCTATTTCACCTGGCATAATGCCCTCAAGGTTCATCCAAATTGTCATAAACAGCAGGATTTCCTCTTATGGAATAATATCCAGTGGGTTATTATTATGGTGTGTATGTAAATATACATTCCACATCTTCTTTATCCATTCATCCATTGACTGACACTTTGATTGTTTCCATATCTTGACTATTGTGAATAATGTGTTGCAGTGAATGTGGGAATATTGATATCTCTTCAAAATCTTGTTAACATTTCCTTTGAATATATATCCATAAATAGGGTGGGTGGATCTTATAGTAGTTCCATTTTTAATTTTTTTGAGAAAAATTCATAGTGTTTTCCATAATGGCTGTACCAATTTACATTCCCACCAGCAGTGCACAAGGGTTCCCTTTTCTTATCCTCACCAACACTTGTTATTTCTTGACTTTTTGATGACATCCATCTGACAAGTGTGAGATGTTATCCTGTGATTTATATTCCCGTTTCCCTGATGATTAGTGGTGTTGAGTACCTTTTCATGTACCCATTGTCCATTTGTATGTCTTTGTTGGAAAAATGTCTATTAGGTCCTTTGCTCATTTAAAAATTAGATTATTTGGTTTTTTGACCATTGAGCTCTATGAATTCTTTATAAATTTTGGATATTGATCCCTTATCAGATATATAATTTGTAAATATATTTCTCATTGATTTTTTCTTTTGATAAAGTTCCACTAATATATTTTTTCTTTTTTTTAACTTAAATTCAATTAGTCAACATATAGTACATCATTAGTTTCAACTGTAGAGTTCAGTTATTCATCAGTTGTATATGAAACCCAGTACTCAAGGCATCACATGCCCTCCTTAATGCCCATCACCCAGTTATCCCATCCCCCCTCACCTTCCCTTCAGCAACCCTCAGTTTGTTTCCTATAGTTAAGAGTCTATCATGGTTTTTCTCCCTCTCTGATGACTTCCTATTTAGTTTTCCCTCCCTTCCCTTATGATCCCCTGCACTATATTTTTTTAATCTCATTTTTATTCTTAATACATAACCACAGTTAAGGTTACCAAAGCATGCCTCTCAAGTAGAAAATAATATACATTAAAAGGATTTCCCATCTAACCCCCTTGTTTTCTAGAATTCTCTTTTCAATTAATTTCAGACCTTTCCCAAGGTACTTAGAGAACATGAGAAAGAATAATTTTTAATACCGCTATATCTTTTATTATTAACATTTATTATTTGTTTCAGAGGTACAGGTCTGTGATTCATTAGTCTTACACAACACACAGTACTCACCACAGACATACCCTTCCCAATGTCCATCACCCGCCACCTCCTCTTCCAACCCCCCTCTGCTCCATCAACCTTCAGTTTGTGTATGTGTGTGTGTGTGTGTGTGTGTGTGTGTGTGTGTATAATCTTCTTTATCCATTCATCTGTCAGTGATATCAGGGCTTTTTCCACAGTTTGGCTATTGTGGACATTGCTGCTATGAACATTGTGGTGCAGGTGCCCCTTTGGATTACTACTTTTGTATCTTTGGGGTAAATACCCAGTAGTGCAATTGTTGGGTTATAGGGTAGCTCTTTTTTCAGCTTTTTTGAGGAACTTCCATACTGTTTTCCAGAGTAGCTGTACCAGCTTGCCTTTCCACCAACAGTGTAGGAGGATTCCCCTTTTTCCACATCCTTGTCAACATCTGTCGTTTCCTGACTTGTTAATTTTAGCCATTCTGACTGGTGTGAGGTGGTATCTCACTGTGGTTTTGATTTGTATTTCCCTGATGCTGAGTGAACTTGAGCACTTTTTCATATGTGTGTTGGCCATTTGGATGTCTTCTTTGGAGAAATGTCTGTTCATGTCTTCTGCCCATTTCTTGATTGGATGTTCTTTGGGTGTTCAGTTTGATAAGTTCTTTATAGATTTTAGATATTAGCCCTTTATCTGATATGTTATTTGCAAATATCTTCTCCCATTCTGTCAGTTGTCTTTTGGTTTTGTTGACTGTTTCCTTTGTCGTGCAAACACTTTTTATCTTGATAAAGTCCCAATAGTTCGTTTTTGCCTTTGTTTCCCTTGATGTGTCTAGGAAGAAGTTGCTGAGGCTGAGGTCGAAGAGCTTGCTGCCTTTGTTCTCCTCAAGGATTTTGATGGATTCCTGTCTCACATTTATGTCTTTCACCTATTTTGAGTCTATTTTTTGTATATGGTGTAAGGAAATGGTCCAGTTTCATTCTTATGCATGTGGCTATCCAATATTCCTAACACTATTTGTTGAAGAACATTCCAACCCAAAGCAACAGAATACACATTGTTCACTAGTGCACATGGAACATTCTCTAGAATAGACCACATCCTGGGTCACAAATCAGGTCATAATCAGTACCAAAAGATTGGGATCATCCCCTGCATATTTTCAGACCACAATGCTTTGAAAGTGGAATTCAGTCACAAGAGGAAAGTTGGAAAGAACTCAAATACATGGAGGCTAAACAGCATCCTGCTAAAGAATGAATGGGTCAACCAGGAAGTTAAAGAAGAATTTAAAAAATTCATGGAAACAACTGAAAATGAAAACACAACTGTTCAAAATATCTGCACTGGTTCTTATATTCCATTTATGAGTGAAACCATATAATTGTCTTTCTCTGTTTGATTTATTTCACTTAGCATAATACCCTCCAGTTCCATCCACGTTGATATAAAGGGTAAGATTTCATCCTTTTTGATGGCTGGGTAATATTCCATTATATGTGTAGATGAAGAAGACATGATACATATATTTCATTCATAGATATCCATTCATCTCTGTAGATTGACATCTGGGTTCTTTCCACAGTTTGGCTATGTGAACTTATTGCTGCTATAAACATTGGGGTACAGGTACCCCTTCAGAGCACTACATTTGTATCCTTGGGGTAAATCTGAAGAAATTAAAAACAGAGCTACCCTATAACCCAGAAATTGTACTACTAGTTCTACTTATTAATATTTGCTTTTGTTGCTTATGCTTTTGATGATATTAAAAAAAATTGCCAAGACCAAAGTTAGGGAGCTTTTTCCCTATGTTTTCTTCTATGTGTTTTATGGTTTCAGATCTTATGTTTGCATCTTTAATCAATGTTGAGTTATTTTTTTGTGAGTGGGTTAAGACAGGGGTCCAAATTCTTCTTTCTGCATATGTTTATCCAGTTTCCCAACACTATCTATTGAAGAGGCTATATTTCCCCATTGAATATTCTTGGCTCCCCTGTCAAAAGTTAGTTGATTGTTTTGGTGAGGGTTTATTTCTGGCTTCTTGATTCTGTTTCAATGGCCTATATGTCTACTTTTATGCCAGTACTATACTATTTTGGTTTTCAAAGCTTTGTATTATAGGTTGAATATAGTATGATGCTTCGAACTTTATGTTCTGTCTCAGAATTGTTTTTACTATTAATGGTCTGTTGTGGTTTCATATGAATTTTAAGGTTTTTTTCTATGATAAAGTGCCATTGGAATTTTGGTAGGGATTATACTGAATCTGTGGATGGTTTTGGATAGTACGCAACCAGAGTCTATGCTTTTAGTGATTAAGCTCTAGTACTTCTTCATGATAAATGCCAGAGCCAAAAAGGAACTTAGAAACGACTTCAAATCCCTCGTTTTATGGATTCAGCAAAAGGATAGTTAAATTATTGCTGTTTACTATTTGTCCTATCCTGTACCAAATTTAGGCAACCTAACTTTCATCTGTTTACTTTATATCATCACTGAAATAAAGGAGAATATAAATGAGATTCCCAACTCCACTGGGTATCTGCCAGTTTCTCAAGATTTACACTCCATCCTGCTCCCATCCCTGGGTTGCATCAGAGAATTCCCTTACTCTCTGTATTCCAGTTGGGTTGGATCAGTGGGAGCACCAACAGAAGGTTGAGGGAGAAGGTGAGCTATTTATTCTAACAAGCTGTATAGTTATTTATTCCTGGTTAAGAAACTACCCCAAATTTAGTGGTATAAAATAGCCACTTTATCAGGGTCACAAATTTAGTGGGTCAGGAATTCAAACAAAGCATGGTTGGATGGCTTGTCTTTGCTCCCCTATGTTTAGTGTCTTATCTTGGACCCAAAGACTAAAAGTGGCATCACAGCCTGGAGTTTATTACTTAAAGACCTGCTCATTTACATGTCTAGCAACTGATGTTAGTTATTGGCTGGGACCACAACTGAATGTTTGGCAAAAATATCTCCACATAACCTCTACACCTGGGTAAGTTTGGGCTTCTGCACAGTATAACAGTTCAGTTCCAATAGTTATTGTCCCCCAAAAAGCATAGCTTTTTTATCTTTTAGCACTGGGAGTTGTATAGTGCTACTTCTATCATACTCTGTTCGTCAAGACAGTCGCAAAGCTCTGTCCAGATAAAGAGGAAGTAATATAGATGCCAACACATGATGGGAGAAATGTCAAGGTCACACTAAGAAAAGCATGTAGATGGGAGAGATCTTGCAATCATCTTTGGAAAATACAATGGGTCACAAGATTGAGGCTTGAGGACTAAGTTTATTGAAGTATGGCTCAATTGGAAAGGCATGCCTAAAAGGGAAAGAAATACATTGTAGAATTTATAAAAATGTGGTCAAAAAAGATTATGTCATACAACTGATATTCAGAGTACCCCTAGGACTTAAAAAAATAATTAGATCTAGAACAGAGTTCCTAAAATGCCCCCAGTTCCTCTTGTATAAATATATTTTCTTGACCACAGTGTGTGTGTCCTCTCAAAGAACTTCTTTCCTCCCTGCTCCTCACTCTCTTTATGAAAGAGAATATCATTAGACAATATGCATGGGGAGATCTTTTTAGGCAGGAAAGAAAGTGTTCAGTGTTTCCCCCTTTAAAACTCCATTAATCTTACTGTAGTATGCAAAAGAGTTTATGAAGGTAGAAAGGCAGGATCTACTTCTGGAGTGATGCTAGGAAGTCAGTTAGTGCTCTTTCCATAAACACTTTCACAGGGTCACTGGTAAATATGATAATGCTGAAAACAAGGATCCACAAATGTGTATAGCTCACTGTAGTTGTGGAACTATAGGAGTAAAAAGGGACCTTAGAACCTATTTATGCCTGAACCCCATTATTTTGTAGATATGGAAACTTTTGCAGGAAATGAGAAGTGATTTATTTAAGGTCTATTTAAGGCCTGGACCTTTGTCATTTATGAAAAATTTGGAATAGGTCCCAAATCAAAGTCCCCAATATTATCAGAAATATATATTTTAAATTAATTTTTAAAAATTTATTTTATTTTATTTTTATTCTTTGCCCAAGGGGTACAGGTCTGTGAATCATCAGGCTTACACCTTTCACAGCAATCACCATAGCACAAACCCTCCCCAATGTCCATAACCCATCCACCCTATCCCTACCCTCCCACCCCCCAGTAACCCTCAGTTTGTTTTGTGAGATTAGGAGTCTCTTATGGTTTGTCTCCTTCCCCATCCCATCTTGTTTCATTATTTTTCCCTCCCTACCACCCACAACCCCCCACCCTGCCACTCAAGTTCCTCATATCAGAGATCATATGATAATTGTCTTTCTCTGATTGACTTATTTCGCTCAGCATAATACCCTCCAGTTCCATCCATGTCGTTGCGAATGGCAAGATTTCGTTTCTTTTGATAGCTGCATAATATTCCATTGTATATATATACCACATCTTCTTTATCCATTCATCTGTTGATGGACATCTAGGTTCTTTCCATAGTTTGGCTATTGTGGACATTGCTGCTATAAACATTCGGGTGCACGTGCCCCTGAGGATCACTACCTTTGTGTCTTTAGGATAAATACCCAGTAGTGCGATTGCTGGGTCGTAGGGTAGCTCCATTTTCAACTTTTTGAGGAATCTCCATACTGTTTTCCAGAGTGGCTGCACCANTCAGGTGCGTGTGCCTCTGAGGATCACTACCTTTGTATCTTTAGGGTAAATACCCAGTAGTGAGATTGCTGGGTAATAGGGTAGCTCCATTTTCACCTTTTGGGGAATCTCCATACTGTTTTCCAGAGTGGCTGCA
>LNAC01001494.1:148407-171274 GCA_002007465.1 Ailurus styani | reverse complement strand
AGCAAAGGAAACAGTCAACAAAACCAAAAGACAACTGACAGAATGGGAGAAGATATTTGCAAATGACATATCAGATAAAGGGCTAGTATCCAAAATCTATAAAGAGCTTCTCAAACTCAACACCCATAAAACAAATAACCCAGTCAAGAAATGGGCAGAAGACATGAACAGACATTTCTCCAAAGAAGACATCCAAATGGCCAACAGACACATGAGAAAGTGCTCAACATCACTCGGCATCAGAGAAATACAAATTAAAACCACAGCGAGATACCACCTTACACCAGTCAGAATGGCTAAAATCAACAAGTCAGGAAATGACAGATGTTGGCGAGGTTGCGGAGAAAGGGGAACCCTCCTACACTGTTGGTGGGAATGCAAACTGGTGCAGCCACTCTGGAAAACAGTATGGAGATTCCTCAAAAAGTTGAAAATGGAGCTACCCTACGACCCAGCAATCGCACTACTGGGTATTTATCCTAAAGACACAAAGGTAGTGTTCCTCAGGGGCACGTGCACCCGAATGTTTATAGCAGCAATGTCCACAATAGCCAAACTATGGAAAGAACCTAGATGTCCATCAACAGATGAATGGATAAAGAAGATGTGGTATGTATATAAAATGGAATACTATGCAGCTATCAAAAGAAATGAAATCTTGCCATTTGCAATGACATGGATGGAACTGGAGGGTATTATGCTGAGCGAAATAAGTCAATCAGAGAAACACAATTATCATATGATCTCTCTGATATGAGGAACTTGAGGGGCAGCGTGGGGGGTCATGGGGGATAGAGAGGGAAAAATAATGAAACAAGATGGGATGGGGAAGGACACAAACCATAAGAGACTCCTAATCTCACAAAACAAACTGAGTTTTACTGGGGGGTGGGAGGGTAGGTATAGGGTGGATGGGCTATGGACATTGGGGAGGGTTTGTGCTTTGGTGAATGCTGTGAAAGATGTAAGCCTGATGATTCACAGACCTGTACCCCTTGGACAAAGAATAAAAATAAAATTTTTTTTAAAAGTATATTTTATATATGATAAAACAATCAAATAAAATATAAGTAAATAAAATATAATTAATAAGTAAAATATTAAAATAAAATATATAATAAATAATAAAATAATATATAATAAAATAAAACATAATATATAATGAAATAATATAATTAAAAATTAATATAAATAAAATAATAGAAAACAAATTAAGATATAGATCAAACTTTAAGTAGGAAAAGAATATTTTAAATATATTAGTTGTACAAAAATTGATCTGTAAAGTTTCAATAAAATCCCGAGAATTTTTTTAAATTTTAAAATGATTCTAAAATGTGTGGAAATGATACAAAATTTTGTACACTCTTCTGACCAAGAGGTAGGCCTATTTTCCTTTCTCTTGTATTTTGGTGGCCTGGCCAATGGACTGATGTGAAGCAGTTTGTAGGCCTAGCCTTTAAGTGAACTCACAGCTTTTGGGTTCTCCCTTGGAGTTCTGAACCACCATGATAGATGTCTGTGTACTAAGTCTCCCATGCTATGAAGAAGGCAAAACTAACTAGAGAGAGAGGCAGAAAGATAGATAGACGTTACTCAATTACTTGTGGTTAGCCCCTAACCATTTGAGTTAGTTCAGCAGAAACTCCACAGACATCATCATATAGAGGCCAACTGTACCCTGTCTAAACTCCTGACCTACAGAGCGGTGAGAAATAATTATTAATAATGATGATGATGATAATAATAATAATAATAATAATTGCTATTTTAAACCATTAAGGTTTTAGGGTAGTTTGTTATATAACAATAGGTATGTAGAACCATATGAAGATACAGTAAGGGGGCACCTGGGTGGCTCAGAGGGTTAAAACCTCTGCCTTCAGCTCAGGTCATGATCTCAGGGTCCTGGCTCAGGTCATGATCTCAGGGTCCTGGGGTCAGGCTCTCAGCTCAGCAGGGAGCCTGCTTCTTCCTCTCTCTCTGCCTGCCTCTCTGCCTGTTTGTGATCTCTATCTCTGTCAGATAAATAAATAAAATCTTTTAAAAAATGAAGACACAGTAAGATTATTACAAAAAGAAAAGGTAAGTAATAATGAACACAGAATTCAAGACAAAGTTCAATTCAGATTAGGCAGCAAGGCAGATGTGTCCATTAGATGGATACTGGTGAGATATACCTTATTGTCAAAGGTTGCAGACTTTGTTTTGGGTAGTGGTTTTTTGGGTACTGACAAATTATTAAAAATGAATAATTAACAAACTAAATCTTAATCTTCATTTTTTTTAATTGGGTTATGTGTGGACTGATAAGAATGTGTTTATAAACCAATTATTGTAATTAATCCAATTTTCATCCCATGATATGAAATTTAAAAAAATCACTATCTATGGAAATAGTATAGTAGATTTTATAAAATTTCAAGTCTCAAATATTATTACAAGCTGCTAGAATTTCTAGTCTTTTTTTTTTTCTTACTCTTTCTCTTGTCTTTTATTGACTTGCATCAGGGTTAAAAGTGCTTTTCCAAGAAAAAAAATACACATTTAACTTCTTTATACAGCAATTGCAGAATGACTTATAGGAATTTCAACAGATGGAAAATGTTGGCAGAATTTAATATAACTCTTTCTTGTAATTATTATTTGTTTTATAGAGATGCTAATCTTAAGGACAGGTTAAATTATTATGTTCCTCCCAGGAATAAATCTAGACAAAGTATACAAATTTGCAATGACATATACTTATAATAATTTGTTGTAGCAAAAGCCTTTATAATAACAGACTAAACTGTGTAGTGGTTCCTAGAAGTGTTTTCTTTGAAGAATGCAGATTTCATAACAGCCTATTTTTAAAATGCAGCTTTTATTGCATAAATAAAACTGTAGCAGTATCAGTTTAAAAAATTTTTAAGAAAGCTTCCAACAAACCAACTGTTTTAAATTGTTGATATTTTCATGTATTTTTAAAATATAAACTTTAAAAGTTTTATAGGGGTATAATATCCATATACATATTCAGAAAAGTATACAAAATTTATAATGGTGCTGCTCAATGAGTTTTCCCAAGGCATATATCCCATCGAATACCATCCCCATTAAAAAATGTAACACTAGCATTACCCTGGAAGACTCAGTCATACATCTTTGCAGTTACCAAATTTCCTCCTTCTCAAAGGAAACCTTAATATGATATCTAAAAGCATATCTGAGTTTTGCCTGTTTGGGAATGCATTTCAGTAGAATCATAGAGCCTGACTTTTTTTCAAAATATGTTGGTGATACTTGTGACAGATGGTACACTGTCATTGCTGTCTAGTATTTCGCTGAATGGATATACCAAACTGTACCTTTTCTTCGGGCAGGCAGTTAGTATCAAGGTAGATCACCTTAGTACAATGGGACTAAATTGATCAGAAGCTAGTTTTCAATCTCTGTAAAGGCTGAAGTATTTTTTGTTTGCCTCTCCTAACAGTACATTCTTACACAAGTCCTAACTAATCCTGGGGGACAATTATTTCCAATTTTTGCCTTTATAGTATTTGTGAAACTACTGAGAACTCTGCTCAGCTTCTTTTTTTTCAAACAACACAGTTTTATTGAATATGGAATTTGGAAGAGATGTACACAATTTGCCCTCTCCTATAGCACACCACTAATTGGAACCTTTACAATGATTTTAAAATGCTAGTGAATATTTAGCAATGGTAATTCGGGGCCCTGAAATGAGAAGAAGAATTTATGATTGGAGACATAGCCAAACTAGTTGGGAAAAGTAATTTACACTTGAACTAGAAGTTGAAATATAAATGATAAAGCAAGAATAGACAGAAAAAATCCAAGAATGTGGAATAATGAAAGGGCTACGTAACTATAGGAGAGGTCAATGGTTGAAATAGCTGATTCCTGGTTGATGGCAGAAGGGTCCAGAGCAGAGATGACTAGGATGTAGAATTCAACCAATCAGAAGTCTCAGGAGTAAGTAGAGGAATCTATTCAATGTTCTGCTCAGCTTCTTAATGTCTTAGTTGAAACCTAAGAATTGCCAGTGCCTGGAGGAGAACGTTGAGAGGAATGCCAAGCTCACCTCTGTGTACTTCCTTTCTCTCTGGGACATTGGACCTCTACTCTAGTTCTTGTTGCCTCAGCTATTCTCAAATCCCTTTAATAGATCATATCTAGATAGCTGACAGACAAATAGATATGAAAATAGAACAGCATCTATTATAAACATATATGTATATAATATGTATATACTATTTGTATATATATTATATGTATATATTATAATATATATATGTTATTTCCATGTGTGTATATACATATCATACCCAACTCTATATTCTCCCCTTTTGCATTGTTCCACTTAATGTTCAGAGTGATTTTCTCCACAATTCTACTAGTCAATCTCACATCCCCTGAAAACTTGTACAAAGCCTGGAGCATAAACAATTCTAAATATTTGTTGAATAAATGAGCAAACTCTACTGAATGCTCTCTCACTCCTTTTACTGAAATATCTAGAAACCTTCTGCAAACTTACCCTACATCTTCAATCTCTTAACCATCCATAGTACCTGAAATCTCATTCTCCATGGAATGATCTTGTTTCCTTCCACCTATTTCAGGGCTATGTTTCATATACTCCATGTATTTCATACATAAGCATAAAAAATTGCTAGTTCACCAAAGATGGTTTTAAAACTATAGCTTTTTTCACTTCAATTTCTTTTGAGTTCATTGTTGCTCAGCTATCACCTTCTAATCTTACTCACCTTTGATATCTAATGACTTTTTATCTAACAAACACATTAAAGCTGTGTGGCATCGTTCTTCCTCAAACCCATTTTCTTTTTCTCTGGGTGTTATAGCTGGACTGTTGTCCCAGCCTTCCTTACTGCTACATGTGACTATGTGACTGAATTTGACCAATGGATTTCCAAGGATGTGATGTTTTCACTTCCAGTTTGGCCCCATAAATGCTCCACCCTTTCTCTTTCTCCCTCTTCCAGCTGGATGTTGATTTCCATAGTAACACTGCAACTTAATGTGGAAAATGGCAGGCTCCCTTCCGTCTTGTGTCTCTGAATGGCTGTGCGCAGCAGAGCCCCTTGCTGCTAATTGGATTTCAAATAAACTATAATGTTTATAACCACTAAGATTTGAAATTGACATGTTACTACTCTTAGAATTACCTTTGGTAATGCACCATGCCACTTCTCCGTATTGATAAATTCTGCTATAATTCTAGAAATTTTAGGATTTTAAGACCAAAAAGTGTACTAGCACCATAGCTCTTGGGCCCTACCGTGAGAAAGCATGGTAATGGTAACAAACTTTACTTCCATTTCAGAAAACTAGAAAACCTAACACATTCTCTAATATGAAGAAGCTCTTGTACATCTAATAATTTCTGTGATTTGTAACCTTAGTTATTTTATCACTACTAGCCAATCTTTTAACCTGTCCTTAACTCTCCTTCTATTGTTTTTAGTAATTATTCTGAGTCCTCTCTTCTCACCTCAAACCTTTCCTCTCATATTCTTAGAATAGATGTTTTGTTTGTTTGCTTCTTTTGTTTTGTTTTCTCTAGCTCATTAAGATATCACTAATGGAGGACTGGCCTGATACATGCTCATCCACCAAGGCTGGAAGAATTCCTTGGTTGGTACCTAATTCCTATCCTCTCATGTTCTTAGAATAGGCTTCTTCTTTGAGACAATTGAAGCCATCATAGATTTCTCCCACAATAAAATATTTGAATTATTTTAGTCCTCATACCAAGTCCTTTTCTATCTCAGTGACTTAGGGAATATTTTGCAGACCCTGAAGATCATTTGAAGTAAGTCACTTAAACTCTGAGTCATCTGTAGAATGGGAATTGAAATCTTTGAGCTGACTACTTAGATCTGTTATGATGACCAAATAAGGTATTATATATATAATGACCTTTACTTTTTAAGGGATTATTGCGATTTTTATCCACGATGTTGTACTACTTTCATTTCTAGTTAGACAGTGTTTAAACATGCATCCCCAGTCATCAAATATGCTTTATTATGAAAAATCCCAGAATGTTAAGTTATAAGTTTTATGAGAACAAAGTTCTCCATGGTCAGGATGTTGGTCATGATTTCTTAGTTTTATCATCATAAATTAAGTCCTATGTTTAGTGATTCCTTGGATACTGTGTTCATAAGGGTACACATATATGCCATTCTTCACTGCCTCCAGATGCAGCAAATAAAAAATTTCTTCAGTGTTATTTCCACAGTTTTAATTTACAGGCTGAAATTCAACTATCTAACAAATATCATTTATAGCCCAACCAGATAGTTCAGTTCACAACTTCTTTCATGGTGTGTATGTTCAACAAACATGTTTGAATATCTATTATCTTCAAGGAGTTGTTCTTCTGAAGGATATATCAGGAGATATATCTCCTGATTTTAGGAGATGTGTCTAAAGTGCAACTCCCATCACTGACCAAATCAGGAGATACCATCTATAAGATTCATACAGTTGCTCCAGCTGCACCTTAGAACTCATTCCAGATTCCTCTATCTCCCTTGAGGGCTATATCCAATCAGTTAGAAACTCCAACAATTTCATGAGCTAAATATTTCTCAGATGTGTGCCTTCTTCTTTAAGGTCTATAGCATTTGTCTCTACATAACTTGATCCTGCATATATCACAAGTTTTATGTCATATATGTATGACTTTTAATGTTATATTAAAGTCATGGAGAACATATTATAGTTCTACAAACATATTATGATTTTCTCCATTCCCATGGCTATGCTCATGTAGTTTTCTCTCACCAGAATGCCCATTCTCTTGTTTTTCTTTTCTTTCCTTCCAACCTTTTATTTAAATTCTAGTTAGTTAACATATGGTGTAATATTGGCTTCAGGAGTAGAATTTAATGATTCATCATTTACGTATAACACCAATGCTCACGATAACAACTGCCTCTTTAATGCCCATCACCCATCCCCCAACCCTCCACCCACTTCCCTCCATCCACCCACAGTTTGTTCTCTATCATTAAGTGTCTTTTGGCTCCCTTCTCCCTCCTTCTCTCTTTTTTTCCCTTTCCCACATATTCATGTGCTTTGTTTCCTAAACTCCACATATGAGTGAAATCAAATTGACTGAATGAATGACTAATTTCACTTAGCATAATACACTCTAGCTCCAGCCACATCATTGGAAATCATAAGATTTCATTGTTTTGGATGGCTCACTAATATTCCTATATGGTTTGTCTATACTACTTCTTTATCCATTCATCAGTTGATTGACACCTTGACTCTCTCCATAGTTTGACTCTTGTTTATAATGTTGCCATAAACATTGGAGTACATGTACCCTTTTGAATATGTATTTTTGTATTATTTGGGTAAATAACTAGTAGTGCAATTGCTGGATCATAGGGTAGTTCTATCTTTGACTTTAGAGGAAGCTCTGTACTGTTTGCCATGGTGGCTAAACCAGTTTGCATTCAATCAACAGTGCCAAAGCATTCCTCTTTCTCTGCACCCTTGCCAAATTAGTTGTTTCTTATATTGTTCATTTTAGCCATTGTGACAGGTGTGTCTTGGTATCTCATCATGGTTTTGATTTGTATTTCTCTGATGATTAATGATGTTGAGCATCTTTTCATGTCTGTTAGCCATATGGATCTCTTCTTTGGAAAAAATGTCTATTTATGTCATCTGTCCATTTCTTTTTTTTATTTATTTTTATTATTATTATTTGCCCCAGGGGTACAGGTCTATGAATCATCAGGCTTACGCCTTTCACAGCATTCACCATAGCACAAACCCTCCCCAATGTCCATAACCCATCCACCCTATTCCTACCCTCCCACCCCCCAGTAACCGTCAGTTTGTTTTGTGAGATTAGGAGTCTCTTATGGTTTGTCTCCTTCCCCATCCCATCTTGTTTCATTATTTTTCCCTCCCTACCATGCCCCTCAACTTCCTCATATCAGAGAGACCATATGATAATTGTCTTTCTCTGATTGACTTATTTTGCTCAGCATAATACCCTCTAGTTCCATCCACGTCATTGCAAATGGCATGATTTTGTTTCTTTTGATAGCTGCATAGTATTCCATTGTATGTATGTGTATGTATATATATATACACACCAACTGGATTATTTGCTTTTTGAGTGTTGAGTTTGATAAGTTCTTTGTAGATTCTGTATACTAACTCTTCATCAGATATGTCATTTGCAAATATCTTCTCTCATTTTATAGGCTGCCTTTTAGTTTTGTTGATTGTTTCCTTTCCTGTGCAGAATCTTTTTATCTTAATGAAGCCCTAATAGTTCATTTTTGCTTTTGTTTCCCTTTCCACCAGTGATGTGTCTAGTAAGAATTTGCTATGGCCAAGGTCAAAGAGATTTCAGCCTGTGTTCTCCTCTAGGATTTTGATAGTTTCCTGTCTCACATTTAGGTCTTTCATCCATTTTGAGTTTACTTCTGTGTACAGTGTAAGAAAGTGGTCCGGTTTCGTTTTTCTGCATGTTAATGTCCAATTTTCCTGACACCATTTGTTGAAGAGACTGTTCTTTTGCCATTGGATATTCTTTCCTGCTTTGTTGAAGATTAGTTGACCAGATAGTTGTGGGTCAATATCTGGGTTTTCTTTTCTGTTCCATTGATATATGTGTCTGTTTTTGTGGCATTACCATATTGTCTTGATGACTACAGCTTTGTAATATATCTTGAGGTCTGGAATCATGATGGGTCACACTTTGCTTTTCTTTTTCAGGATTGCTTTGGCTATTTGGGGTCTTTTGTGGTTCCATAAAAAATTTAGGATTGTTTGTTCTAGCTCTGTGAAAAATGCTTTTGGTATTTTGATAAGGATTGCATTAAATGTGTAGATTGCTTTGGGTAGTATAGACATTTCTAAAATATTTGCTCTTCTGATACATGAGCATGGAATTTTTTCCCATTTCTTTGTACCTTCTTCAATTTCTTTCATAAATGTTCTATAGTTTCAGAGTACAGATTTTTACTTCTCGGTTAGGTTTATTCCTAGGTATCTTATGGCTTTTGGGGCAATTGTAGACGGGATTGATTCCTTGATTTCTCTTTCTGCTGCTTCATTATTGGTGAAGAGAAGTGTAACAGATTTCCTTACACTGATTATATATACTGAAGCTTTGCTAAATTCATGTATGAGTCCTTAGTAATTTTCTGGTGGAGTCTTTGGGATTTCTACATAGAGTATCAGGTCGTCTGAGAACAGAGAAAATTTGACTTTTTCCTTGTCAGTTTGAATGCTTTTTATTTCTTTTTGGTGCCTGATTGCTGAGACTAGGACTGCCCATACTATGTTAAATAACAGTGGTGGTAGTGGACATCCCTATCTTGTTTCTCACCATAGGGGAAACGTTCTCAATTTTTCCCCATTGAGCATGATACTAGCTGTGGGTCTTTCACTTATGGCATTTATGATGTTGAAATATGTTCCATCTATCCCTACTTTTTTGAGGGTTTTTACCAAGAATGGATGCTATGTTTTGTCAAATGCATTTTCTGCATCTATTGAGGGGACTATATGGTTCTTATCCTTTCTTTTATTAATATGGTGTATCATGTTGATTGATTTGTGAATGTTGAACCACCCCTGCATCCCAGGAATAAATCCCACTTGATCATGGTGAATAATTCCTTTAATGTACTGTTGTATTTGATTTACTAGTATCTTGAGAATTTTTACATCCATGTTCATCAGGGATAATGACTTCTAATTCTCCTTTTTAGTGCAGTTTTTGTCTGGTTTTGGAATAAAGTGATGCTGGCCTCGTAGAATGAGTTTGGTAGTTTTCCTTCCATTTAGAATCTTTAGAACAGTTTGAGAAGAATAGGTTGATTGCTCCTCTTTCATTCATGATTTTACTTATGTGGGTCCTTTCTATTTTCTTTTTAATAAGTCTGGCTAGGATGTTATCAATTTTATTAATTCTTTCAAAGAACCAACTCTTTGTTTTGTTGATCTGTTCTATTGGTTCTTTTTTGTTTGTTTCTGTATAATTTATTTCTCTCTAATCTTTATTATTTCCCTTCTTGTGCAGGCTTTAGGCTTTATTTCCTGTTCGTTTCCTAGCTCCTTATGGTTTAAGGTTAGGTTGTGTATTTTAGATTTTTCTTGCTTCTTGAGGTAGGTTGGTATTGCAATATATTTTCCTCTTAGGACCACGTTTGTCATATCCCAAACATTTTGGACTGTTGTGTTTTCATTTTCATTTGCTTCCATGTAAACATTTATAACCCCAATTTGGGAATACCCAAATATATAAATCAATTAATAACAAGCATAAAAAAACACACTGATAATAATCTAATAATATTAGGGGACTTTAACACCAATTACAGCAAAGATCATCTAAACAGAAAATCAACAAGGAAACAATGTCCTTAAATGACACACTAGACTGGATGGACTTCACAGATATATTCAGAACATTTCATCTTATAGTAGTGGAATACACATTCCTTTCAATATCTGTGTCCTCCCCCATGTTAGGGAAGTTTTCTGGTATAATTTGCTCAAATAAACCTTCTGCTCCTTTTTCTTTCTCTTCTTCTGGGACTCCTTTCATACAAATGTTATTATGCTTTATTGAGTTGCTGATTTCCCCAAGTCTACATTCATGATCCAATACCTTTATTTACCTCTTTTTTTCAGCTTCATTATTTTCCATAATTTTATCTTCTGTACCACTGATTTGTTCCTTTCCTCCATCCATCCTCATTTTCACTGCATCCATTTGGTTTTGCATCTTGGTTACAGCATTTTTAATTTGAGCCTAACTAGTTTTTGGTTCTTTTATCTCTGTAGTAAGGGATTCTCTGGTGTCTTCTATGCTTTTCTCAAGCCAAGCTAGTACTTTACGATTATTGTTTTAAGTTCTGGTTCAAACATCTGACTTGTATTTGTAGTGATTAAACCCCTGGCCATGAATTCTTCCTAGTCTTTCTTCTAAGATGAATTCCCCCATCTTGTCATTTTGTCTGGATCACTGTTTTTTGGTGTGTGGGATTGTTAGGAAAGCGTTTTTTATTCCTGCTCCTGAGAGTAATGACTATGTTAAGAAGAGGTCCAAAACGAAATAAAACAAAGCAAAAACAAACAAACAAACAAGAACCTAGATCTTAGGTGTGTTTTGTCCTGCTTGTTAAAAGAAGATAGATCCAGGGGGAAAAAGTAAATTTTAAAAAATTTAAAAATATTCTTTTAAAAAGTATGGTAGATTCTAGGTGTGTGTTGGTCTGTTCATTAAAGAAGTTAGATTAAAAAATGAGGGAGCCTAGATCCTATTTCCCCTAGAGTTAAAGCTCTGTGGCACTCTATGATCAGTAGACAGTGTGTCTGAGGAATTAGTGCTAACCTTCTTGGGGAAGGGAACTGCTGCTCTGATTCTCAGATGAACTTGCCCTAATGAAGATGCACTTGCAGGGCATGGTGGGGGGCGGGGGTTCATAGGACTTCACGTAAACAGATCTACCGGGTGGTGCTGTTGTGCTCCCTAAAGTCAATCAGTCCTGATGGGTGTAGAGAATGGCATTGCCCCACTCTCTCATCCCTAGAGCAGGGAGTCCACTCCCACCACTCTTCTGGAAGTCATCTCAGAAGAGCAAATAATTACCTGTCTTTTGCCCCAGGCTTCTGCCAGGTCCCTGCCTTCACCCTGCCTGTGTCTGAGCTGTCCACCTGCCAGGTGCATAGCATTCTAGTGGCTGGGTTTCAAGACTCCAAATTTTAGAGATCCACATGGTCTGGACCTGTGCTGATCATCTGGGAGAGGATCTTGTTGCACTGTTGTCAGTGCCTTCTTGTCCCAGAAATCAGTTGTGCAACCATGCAGCAATTCAGAGTTTATGGTAAAGTGCAACTGAAAGCTAACATGAAGGTCTGCTCCCTCAGCCGGTGCCTTTGTTCCTATGTTAGGGCATAGGGTAGCATGCTGGTGCTGCTGGTTATTTTGCCCCTGGAGAGCCTGTGCCACCACTCCCAAATATACTCCAATGAGCTTCCCTGTGACCCAAGGGATCCTCAGACCACACGGCCCACTCCTGGGCCTCCACCCTTCTTCCCCACTCATGTACCACTGATTCAGCCAGGCACAACCCTGACCATTGTGCAGACCTCCAAAACTTCAGACTCTTGTGCTGTGTTTATAAAACTTACAGTATTTAGGGGTGCCTGGGTGTCTCAGCCAGTTAGGCATCTGACTCTTGATTTCAGCTCAGGTCATGATCTCAAGATCATGGGATCAAGCCCTGCCTTGGGCTCCATGTTCTGCAGGGAACCTGCCTGGGATTCTCTCCCTCTCCTTCTGCCCCTCCCCCTACTCTCACTCTCCCTCACTCTAAAATAAATAAATAAACTTAAAAAAAAACAAAAACAAAAAAACTTGTGGTATTCAGCCCCTCTTCCTTTCCCAGTCAATGGTTTTATAAGTTTCTCTTGTGCAATTCCTTCCATGTGTTTTCACACTCTCTCTCTCTATTTCTCCCTGACTCTTCTTTCCATGATCAAAGCTCCCTCCCCTTTGTAGCACCTACACCTCTTCTCTCCCCCAAATCATCTGTCCACAGATCCTACCTTCCAGTATGTGGCATTTTTTCCTACCTATGGTTGTGCAGTTTTGCTTTTTCCTTCCTCAGATTGGTTTATTGGGTGTTCAAAGTGATTTGATATTCATCTGACTGTGTTCAAGGAATGAAGGAAGCTTTGGGTCCCCTTACACTTCCACCATCTTAACTCCTCCTTCTTATTTAATTTCAGCTAATATTATCTAGTTCTCTCTAACCACTAAATGATGGGCTTCTAAAATCTACCCCCACACAATGCACAAACTTCAACTGTCATGTGTAGCATTTATATAAATTATATCTGTTTGGGGTGCCTGGGTGGCTCAGTGGGTTAAAGCCTCTGCCTTTGGCTCAGGTCATGATCTCAGGGTCCTGGGATTGGGCTCTCTGCTCAGTGGGGAGCCTGCTTCCCCCTCTCCCTCTGCCTGTCTCTCTGCCTACTTGTGATCTCTCTCTGTCAAATAAATAAATAAAATCTTTTAAAAAATGTTATCTGTTTATAGATTTATCTTAATTAGACTTTGTTGCAGGAATACCTCGATAGTAAGGATAGTGTAAGGGTCATCTTGGAATGCCCAGAAATGTAGTATTAACTTAGTATAAACTCAAACTAAACATGGTCTCCATAAATATTTAACTTATCTTGCAATACTGTTGGATAGTTAATAAACAAAATGAAATTCCACTTAATAGAGTGAAAGTAGAATTTTCAACTGCAACAATAGTTGCCAAAGGGCAATAAAACAGCTCCCAAATACTGAAAGACATTAATTATCATTCTAAAACTATATTTCTAGCTAAACTACCATTGAATAATAAGGCAAAATACTCTCAGCAAAAATTAAAAAAAAAAACATGAAAGTGATTCTCTAAGAAAATTTTAATTAAGTGTTTAACAAAGAACACAGTTAACCCAGAACAACACAGGTTTAAACTGCACGGGTCCACTTATACCTGATTTTTTTTTTGAGAAAAATATAGTACAATATTGTAAATCTATTTTCTCTTCCTTATGATTTTCTTAACATTTCCTTTTCTTTGTCTTCCTTTAGTGTAAGTATACAGTACATACTACACAAAACATAAAAAAATATGTGTTAATTGACTGTTGTCAGTAGTCTTCTGGTCAACAGTAGACTGTGGTCAAAAGTTATACCCAGATTTTCGACTGCACAGAGGGCCAGCACTAATCACTACATTGTTCAAGGGTCAACTATATGTCTCACTAGGAAATTTCTATTTTTTTAAAAAAACTGATGTTAAAAGAATCTGTGAGAAAGGAAAGTGGTATATATGTGAGTGATTTCAATAAGCATCATCTGTATAAAAGAACTAACGGTAATGACTAACTTGGGCATGAGAATCATGATAGAACTAAAATACTTGACAACAACATGTAAGGTGGCAAGTAGTGGGTCATGGATAAGAGTTAAACTGTGCCAAGGCCTTACTATTTGGTAGTAGAGATGTTTATTAATGCTATATTCTGTTACATTTTAATACAGGATGTATGTAGAATGTTGACCTTCTGGATCAGCAAAATAAGTATAAAATTACAAAGAAAACTTAAATGACTCAAAAGGTTTTAAGAGGACAGAAAACAGGCTAGACATAGAGAAGTAACTATTAAACGTACAATCATGTCCCAGTATGTCCCCAAATGTATTGGAAAAAGTAGCCTCAGCAGTTAAAGAGCATAGATTTCTAGATTGGGAAAACTATAAAGGGAAATGTAATTTGGTGATAACTCTCTGAGAAGTATCGTGTCAATGTATATGAAGAATCTCACATCAATTTACCTTTTTTAACTAAACAATACCATTTCTGCTACCTAGTATTAGCCACAAGAGGTAATTAGAAGTGGCAATTGAAGAAATATACACATACTGAGACATGCATAAACACAAAAATGCTTCCTGCTGTGCAAAAAAATAATGGGTTCTCAAAACCCTCTACACAATAAGAACTAAAGTTTATAAATTTTAATTTCATTTCTTTTATTAGTAAATAGGAAAGATATAAAAATGCCACAATGTTAACAGAAGTCCTTCCCTGATAATGGGTTATTGGGTAATCAACTTTTTTTTCTTCAATATTCTCTTGATATTTATGACCATGAAAATGCATTATTTTTGTAATCAGAAAAATACTATAATTTTTCTGCAGTAGTGTGCTTCAAATGTACTTCATATACAAGATAATTTGGTTGAGCTTCGTAGTGCCAAGAGAATTTACATTACACATTTCTTCTATTGTCTTACATGTGTATGTATCATGCATGTGTGTGTATCACCTTGTACAAATTTTATAAGAAGCTTAAGGTAGGTGTTGTTATTACCAGTTTTTACAGATAAGGAAACTAAAGGTCAGAGAGATCACAATATGCAAGTTTGTAGGACTTTACTTAGTAGTTGCTGTATAGATTCTGTGTTCTCTGTGCCAATTTCTCAAAATATGTATGGACTACTAATATATTTTTTAAATTTGTAGATCAATTTTTATAAGATTAATGAATGGCAATTGTGGTGGTTCAGTTTGGTGAGTATGCAAATATGTACACAGGTATCTCAGTCTCAGTTGATTCTTTCCCACCACTATGGGAATCCCAGGTCCAAGCAGCTGTCCAGATATAAATTCTTTAACAAGCTGGAACCACAGACATAAACACCTCTCTTAAGTAATGAACATTCTCACGATCTTGACACTGCAATTTCCCAACATCATTAAGAAACACTCCCTAATTTCACAAAGAACGCTTGAGGTTTTTCTGTTTGTTTGGTTTTTTTTTTTTCAATTTTTAAAGGGAAGTAGGGAAAGATAAAACTGGACTGCTGGGGAGACCAGTTTCATGCTGTGTGGGACTTCTCAGCTATCCACAGTAGGCAACATGTCTTTGGCACTACTTTCTCTCCTCTGGCTCATCATTCAAACTCAAGGTAAGCACTAAAATATTGACATTTCATACAAAAGTCAAATTATTAAATGCATTTTTAAAATAACCCTGAGAAAGTAACATTCATATATGACCCAAAGACTACTACTATTTGTTTGCAATTTGGTATATTTACTCAACTTACATAAACTTTGTGATTGGTATAATAACTTAGTTATGATATACCCGAAATTTTACTTCTCATTCAATAATGCTACTAGATCTATAATTGTATTTTCTAAAACACACAGTCCAAATAACACCAGAGGATTAACTTCCAGATGAGAAATCAAGAATTTTCTCACCATCTCCAATGTTATCTTGAATAACATTGATATTTTCTACTCCATAAGGAGAAAATCATCTATCAAGACATGATTTGACCAAAGATGACAAGGATGACCAGGATGGATGACAAGGAAGACGTTTAACTAAAATTAGCATTAAATTAGACATAATTATAGTATTAAGCAAAATTAAAATTTAATTGACCAACTGAAGAGTTAAAGATTAAAATCTCTTAAAATTTAGTCTAACCTCAACCCCAGCAACTCTTTTGATTAATTGGATTAATATTCTCTATTGATAAAAAAACTTTTATCAATATATTTATAAATTTCCTGTTTTCCTGTGAAATGAGTCCTTCTTGAGATAAAATCATAGCAGAACTCTGGGGGCTGAGTAGGAGAAAAGTTTTGCTTGATTATTTTCCTTCAGTTTCTCATCAGTCAGGTATTAAACTGTTTGGTGTCCCAAGGTCACCCTGTTTTTCAGTGGGAAATTGTCTTTCAGTCTCTAAGCACAGACATTTACCTTTGAAAATGGGAGCATTTAAAAATAAGACCGATTTTACATGAATGATTGAACAATTAGAAGAAAAAGTAGATAAGTTGCACCTGCCATCTTCCTAGGATGGTGCTACATAATTTTATATATTTTATGTTATTCAATTTTTACAGTAACCTCCATTTTAGATAAGTAAACTGATAGGAAAGCAAAATAACTTTTATAAGGTCATTTAGCTAGGACTTAGGACCACATCTTTTGACTTTGATATCAGTTCTTTTCCTACTATATGCAAGCAAAATATGAAATTGTCTATGTAATATTACACCAAGTGTATCAAGAAGGATATTTAGCCTACTTGCTATCTGAGTTTCCTACTTGGTATTTGATGCTTTGAAATTGCTCCAGCAAGGGATAACAAAACTTTGTTTTCTATGAAATCTGAAGTCTTGAGGGCAAATGCTAATGAGAAAAAGAACATAATGGTTTATTGTTACACTTAGAAATAAAATAGTTGTTAGTAGAGTCTTCCCTAATAACAGGTATTATCTGCTTATGCAAAATTTGATTTTTGGAAGGGGTAGTCAGGGGTTGCACCACAAAGAAAAAGTCATAGAAAGGAAAAACAGAGATCTCTGAAGACACAGAGAAAAATCCACAATTTTGAAGAGGACTGTAGAGGAAGAGGGAAATGGACTAAGGGGAGACTCCTGGCTCCTATAATTTCCCATGCACTGAGAAATCATCTGAAGAATTATTTCATCATCTCCCTATCCTTCCAGAATAAGTAGATAGAAAAAGAGAAAATTTCTTTGTTATCAAAGCTGATAGGAGAAAGAGGATGGAGGAACTTGTTTTTCTTAATACTTACTTTCTGGATGGGAATTCAGTCTTCCATGCCATTTCAACAAAGTCAAACCAAAACAAAACCCAAGACCTTTAAATGTGTTATATTAATATTATCTCTTTTTCTCTAGCAATAGCCATAAAGCAAACACCTGAATTAGAGCTCTATGAAGTAGTTCATCCTAAAAAACTACACATTTTACACAAAAGGGAGATACAGAACAACCAGACAGAGAATGGCAGAGAGGTAAGTAATGTGAATGATAGTGGGATTTCACTATCAGAGAGCCAATGAATAGCCTTTTTACTAACAGAGGTGATGCCTAACAATTTACTTTTGAAGTCCGTATCCACAGCTCCTCTTTGTCCAGGAGAGAATGCAGGACTCTTGAAATGCTTTTACATTTAAACAGTAGGAAAAGAGTTAACTGTTTCACTTGATCAGAAAGAATAAAACTGCTTAGACATTTCTCCAAGTTTGGAGGCTAGGGGGAGAGCACAGGAAGGAAAACCATTTCTAGAATTTTCTAATAACAAGTGTTTCTTGCTAAGTTTACTAAACCATATCGTCACTTCCTGCCCCACAGAATTGTCTTTTCCTTGGCCATTTTGTCTATAATGGAGAATTTAGCATTATTTCATTAATTAGCAAGATTTACAAAATTTATTAAAGATATTAACTCTTTGACTGTTACATTGTTGCAAATATTTATAATTTTTACCTGAGTTCTTAGTAGTTCTTAGTTGGCTTTCTTTAGTATATTTTGTTTGGTTTTAAAGTAATAAAAATATGTGCCTTATTATTATATCGTTAGTGATCCTTTAGGATACACAGGACAGGATACTGCACAGTCGGACAAATAATAAGTTCCTATCTTACACAGTAGAGTTAGTTTAATCTGTGAGTATTATTACTGCCTTATTATATTTTTTGGAAATCCATCTTAATGTAAATTTGTGTTTTATTTAATATATTTTAATATATAAGGGAGCTATTTTACTCTATAGGCACTTGTGATTATTTTTCTATATATTCGACAGCGTCATTGTATTATAACTATTTTAGATAGACTCAGAAATATAAATTGATATCAGTATATTATTAAATATTTTCTAGGAAAGATATGAACCTGAACTTCAGTATCAGATTACATTAAATGGAGAAGAAGTTGTTCTTCACCTGCGAAAAAGCAAGTATGTTGTACCTCCTGAAAGTCTAATCACTAGATTATATTAACAAAATTTAGAAAAATAAACTTTCCTGAGACTCTATTCAGTGTGATTTGAGATAGAAGACATGAAACATGTTGAGTTTTAGATGTTATTAGATTGTGCTAAGGTTAGCTAAGAAGGTTGTTGCTTCTAAGGAAATTACATGGAAAGTATAAAGCAAAGAGAGCAACACAGATAAATACTTTTCTTCCTTAATACTTCTCCTAATTTACTGAAAATCTTTTCTGCCTATATGAACTCAAATTTTTGACATAGCGTCCCACTGTTTTTATAAGAACGTATGTAAGGGTCATTCAGGGCACAGAGCCTTGAGATAGATCCCTAGGGATGTAGCTCCACCAAATTCTATGTGTTAGTACACTTCTCCCCGGTATAATGGTCTTTTATGCATGTTTGTGACCCAGCAGCTTTCAGAAACCCTCTGGAGGCTGGGTTTTTGATGCAAAGAATCCCAAAATAACCCATTTGAGGAAGAGAATTTGCAGCTGGAGTATCTGGGGGCATTTCTTCCCTTGAATCTAATGGCCATAATTAATGCTTTGACTTGCTTCAGCAACAGAATTTCAGTGTTGGAAAAGGATCAATGAGTCAGAATGTCTGTTGTTTTTCACTGTAGACATAATCATTCTTTTAGTGCCAAAAACCATGTCAGGAATATTATCCCTTATTACCACCCTAAGTGTATCTTGCAACTTTTTGAAATTTGCAGACATATCCTGAGGCCAGACTACACTGAAACATATTACTCACCCAGAGGAGAGGAAATCACTACAAGCCCTCAGAACATGGTAGGTTCTTAATGCTTCCTGGGACTATTTCTGGGATCTGCCACTTAATATTGTAAGATGCATAGGTCTGAGGACAATTAAAAAAGAAATCGAAGGACTTGGCAAGGTGCTTTTCAATGACCAATGAGACAACAGATGAAAAGAGGAAAAAATCATAGTCATCTTTTTTTTGAAGGCAAGGATAGGAGGAGGCTTCCAAATATTGCATTTGTAGAAGCAACCACAAGTCCTTTTCCTTCTAAATGATCTTATCAAAAGGTTAGAAACATTCTGCCTGGTAGCTACTTGAAATATCATGTAAATATCACTAACAATATATGCATATATCTTGAGGTCAGAAATGGAATATCAATCATTTAATTAATATAATTTTATAACTCATTAAACCACTATGTCATAGATAATGCCAAAGCTTAGATGTCAAACATAGAAAATCAATGCCAAGGTGAGAGCAGGAAGAGAATACAGAAAGACAATCATGGAGTATTACCAAGCTAAGTGAACTTCTCAGAGCCACTCTCCTTGGGCACCCCCAAACATGTATATCTCTTTAACAAGACAAAACTTCTGTCACAAAATGGCTCTTTGTTCCCTTCTCACCTAAAATCTCTCATTTCATGGATATCTAGATTTTTCTAACATTTAAATTAATTTATGCTGTAGAGGGAATGGCTGATGATATATTAATTTGGTACCTTTTCCAAGTCCTCTACAAGAAAATGTTTATGATGACAAGGTTTCTTCCAAATCAAGAAAAACATAGATGGAATTTCAGACCCTAAAACAAGTCAGTTTATTTTGAACAAGAGTTTATTCAATGGCTTTGTTGGATCATACATAAGTATACATAAGTGACCCCCTACTTTGCTTATATGAAGCACCAACCATGTCTGAATCTTGAACAAAGTTTCTGTGGTTTTGATGCTGGTAAGGGGATTGCATTAACACAACAATTAAAACAACGAGTTAGACAAGCCCCACGAAGGGTTTAGGAGTGGTAGTGTGACTTCTTGAGAACCCTGGAATCTAGAAAAATGGTTACCTCATATTATTGATATGTGACACATAATGTCTTAGGGACTCAGCACAGGGAAACCAAATTCTCCAAAGTGGGTCTTCAAACTCGAGAGCTCTCTGGGAGTACTATCGATCCCAGGGGGCTGGCCACTTTTCAGAGGCAGCATCTACTTTTACCATGAGCCCAATTAAGTTCACACTCCATGGACTTTTCTTTCATGCAATTAGTGCCAGAAGGACAATTCAACCGTCAAAGATGTAATTTCCAGGGTCAATAGTGGAAGAGGTAGCAAAATCTCTGCAGTTCTCACTGTTTTTGTTACTAGGAACTGGTCTGGCTGCCATCCCTATTTAAAGAACCTTACTACATATTCAAAATAAGAGCTTTCACCACAGCTGTGATATGTTTATTCTTACAGTTAAAAAATATTATTTCTTTTTTCCATCTTTAGGAACATTGCTACTATAAAGGACACATACTAAATGAAAAAGATTCTGTTGCCAGCATTAGTACTTGTAATGGGTTGAGGTGAGTCACTTGCAAAAAGGCTAAATATTAAGCACCATTCTTTACACAGAATTGAATCTTCCTGGACGTCATGTCTTCTTATTATCTTGGTAAAATCTTCTGCATAGATAAAATGCTGTCAAAATGAAGATTAAAGTATCACCCTTGTAAGCATTTTATAATTATGTTTAACATAATTTTTAACAGTGTATGTGTTCATACACATCTGTTACAAAAATAACTCTTGCTGGGCGCCAGGGTGGTTTGGTGGGTTAAGCCTCTGCCTTCGGCTCAGGTCATGATCTCAGGGTCCTGGGATAGAGCCCCGCATCAGGCTCCCTGCTCAGCAGGGAGCCTGCTTCCTCCTCTCTCTCTGCCTGCCTCTCTGCCTACTTGTGATCTCTCTCTCTCTGTCAAATAAAGAAATAAAATCTTTCAAAATAATAATAATAATTCTTGCCAATTAGGGAAAATTTGGAACGTAAGAAGAAAAGCAAATAAGAAAATAACAACCACAAAATTGTGCTTAGGAGTGACTACTATCACTAACATTTTGCCCTGTTTGCAGCCTATATAGACATATATCTTTTACATGGTTGAAATGTGAAATATGAAATAAAATATATATAGCTCTTCCAACATAGTTCATGCCACATGATATCAGAAGCCTATTCCTATATCATAAAATGCCTTCATAGATGTAATTTTTAATGACTATGCTGTATTTGTAATCCTCCATCATATGAATTCACTTTATATTTCTGAACTAATTTTCTTACTAAAAAAAGAATTCTTATTTTAAATTAATATATAATGTATTATTTGCTTCAGGGTATAGGTCTGTGATTCATTAGTCTTACACAATTCACAGCACTTACCATTGCACATACCCTCCCCAATGTCCATCCCCCAGCCACCCCATCCCTCCCACCCTCTACCCTTCCAGCAACCCTCAGTTTATTTCCTGAGATTAAGAGTCTCTTATGGTTTCTCTCCCACTCTGGTTTTGTCTTGTTTCATTTTTCCCTCAACTTCCCCTATGATCCTCTGTCTTGTTTCTCAAATTCCTCATATGAATGAGATCATATGATAATTGTCTTTCTCTGATTGACCTATTTTGCTTAGAATAGTAGCCTCTAGTTCCATCTACATCATTGAAAATGGCAAGATTTCATTTCTAAAGAGAATTGTTTTTTTTAAGATTTTATTTATTTATTTCACAGAGGGAGAGAGATCACAAGGAGGCAGAGAGGCAGGCAGAGAGAGAGAGGGGGAAGCAGGCTCCCCGCTGAGCAGGGAGCCCGATGCGGGCCTCGATCCCAGGACCCTGAGATCATGACCTGAGCCGAAAGCAGAGGCATTAACCCACTGAGCCACCCAGGTGCCCTAAAGAGAATTCTTTAAGCTACTACTGGTTCCACCCTGTTCCTCTGGCTGATTTGCTCATGAATAATTTTCTCCCATGGGGTTCTCAGCATCTAAACATTTCTTTACTCTGTCCTCCAAGATATTCCTAGGACCTTTCAAGAAATGTTTGCTAAGTGTATAAATAACCTATGGGCAAATATTTATTGAGCTTAGGATATAAACTCTAAATTCTTGGGATAGCTTCATCTTAGCAATTGTTGTTCAGAATTTCCTAGTAAATAATATAAACTTCATTTTACTATTGACAAGTACTGATTATAACTTAAATTAGCAAAAGTGAACAGAAGTCCTAGGAATGAAAACTGTATGCGTGAGCTTAGGATTTATGGAGAGGTATACTCCGTTCTAGTCAGTATTGTGACTCTGTGTGGCAGGTGACCTTGAAATATGAGTCTTTGTATATCACAGGGGATACTTCACACACCTTGACCAAAGATATATGATAAAGCCTCTGAAAAGCACAGACCAAGAAGAACATGCTGTCCTCATACATAACCAGGAGGAGCTAGACCTGGCTAATCACACTTGTGGTGTAAGAAGTGTTGGCAGGAAACAAGGCCATATTCGAACCTCGAGGTCACTCAATAGCCCAGAGGTAAGTACAGATTCCCTATGTCATCTTTTCTTCCAATTATCTCAGCAATGATTATGGTATACCATTGTGTTCAACGGTAAAACCTATGATTTATTTACTTATTCTTTTTTTTTT